>APFE030522712.1:37137-59045 GCA_000404065.3 Pinus taeda | reverse complement strand
AAGTATTCCTTGCATGAGGAAGGAATCTATTTTCTTCTATGACTACGTAGTTGGACCTGAGGTGACAGCAGGTATGATCAGGCCAACTTACAACCTATATAATGAGGTAGGGTAGTCCATGATTTTCATCTTCTGATTGAAGATCATCAGGATCTTCTAATTATAGAGAGAGCAAGATAGTTATTGAGTTGATTCTTTTTGTATGTTGAAGAGGATTTCCACTTGATTGATAATACAGTGTTGGGGTTTTATGCTGGTGTTTTCCCAATGATATATTTTGTGTTATGTGTGATTGATTTCTCTTGATCAGTTATGCATGTTTCTACTTGATGTTGCTCATGAATTTGATTATGCTTCCGCTTAATGTTTTGTAGAAGTAGAACAAGTATTATGCTTTAGGACATTGCATATATCGGTTTGTTCTATATGTCAAAGTTCTACACACCTGATGTGCTCTTCCTATTAGATGGACTCCCTACCCAATTTGCATCGATGAAGCCTTGAAGCTTCACTTCCTTTGTCTGTATGTACCATAAACCATACTGAGCAGTGCCTCTGAGGCATCTCAAAACATGTTTGGTTGCTTTCCAATACAGCTTGGTTGGCTTAACTAATTTTGTTAACTACATGACACATGTCCAGTCGTGTGTTCACAAAATACATGAGTGAACCCACAAGCTGCCTATAAATAGCAGCCTCCACTACTTCACTAGAAGTAGAATCCTCCTTCCTCCAGTTTCCTTCTAGAAGAGTCTCCATGGGTTTATTTCTTTCCATGTGGAACCTTTAGAGTATCTTGTTGGCATACTTTCCTTGACAGACAGAAAGTTCCTCATCACCTTGTCATACTTCCATACCCAAAAAGTAGAGCATGAGCCCCAAGTCCTTCATTTCGAACTCTCTTGCAAGATCCTCTTTGCAATACTTGATCAACTTATCATCAACTATCAGAATCAAATTGTCAACATATAAAACAATAATCAACAAGTTACCTTCAACCAAAATATGGTAAATTTTCACATTTCTTCACTTTTGATGAAGCCTAACACAATGGAATGGGTATCCATCCTCATGTACCAAGCATGGGATGCTTGTTTTAGTCCATACAATGCTCGCTTGAGTCGACACACATGCGACTCTCTATTGAAGGTCTCAAATCCTTTAGGTTGCTCAATATACACCTCTTCCTCAATCGTGTCGTTGAGGAATGTTGTCTTTACATCCATTTGATGTATATTCCATCCCATCTATGCTAACATTGCTAGAATGAATCTGATTAATGAGTAATTTGCAAGAGGAGAAAAATTCTCATCATAATCAATCCCCTCCACTTGAGAAAAACCTTTGGCCTTTTCTCCACAATACCATTTGTTGCTTGTTTTACCTTGTAAACCCATCTGGAAATCACTACTGACTTGTCCACTGGGACCACATCCCAAACATTATTCCTGACAATGGAGTCATACTCCTCAACCATGGCATCAACCCAAACTAGATGTTGCAATGCTTCCTCAAAAGAGGATGGCTCAATCTCTACACATCCTCTCATCATATCCATGTGGCTAGTGTACCTCTCTGATTACCTCCTCTGTGTGCACTATCATGTGGGTGCTCCCAAATTCTATTTAGCATCATGCAATAATATATCAACCTCTCTAGTGCACTTTCTCCCATCTCTAGAGGACGTTGCATGAGTGGGTGTCTCCACTCCTTGATCCTTTGTATGTGGTTGCTCCACATCATCTTGAAGTTCCTCCTTTGGAGCTAGAATCTCCTCAACTGCATGTAGTTGAAGATCCCTCTCAAGGGAACATCTCATGTCCTTCTCTTCATCAAATTTTACATCTCTACAAACCATCATCATCCTGTTGGTCGAAATGTACACTCGATAGTTGTGACGTGTATCAGTGTAGCCCACAAATATCCCCAACTCTGTTGTTGGCTCAACCGTTTTCCGTGCATCTTTGGTTACATGGCAGTAGATTGATGAACCAAAATTCCTGAAGTGTACCACATCTAGTTTCTTCCCTGAAAAAGCCTCTTTCAGTGTACTCATCCCAAGGATTCGATGAGGGCTTCTATTCTGCAAATAAACAATTATGTTGCATGCTTTGACCCATAAGTGTAGTGGTAGGCCTTTATCATGCAACATCGCATGTGCTGCTCCTATAATGTTTCTATTTTACCTTTCATCCACCCCATTATGTTGTGGGTTATGAGGTGCTATGAACTCCCATTGAATGCCTTCTAATGCACATAAGTTTTTGAACTCATTCGACACATACTCTCCATCGTTATCACTCCTAAGAGATTTAGCTTTCCTCCAAGTATCTTTCTCGAACAGTGCTTTAAATTCACAAAACTTTGCAAGAGTCTAATATTTCTTCTGCATGAAGGAGATCCAACACTTACGAGAAAAATAATCAACAAATATAACATAATACCTATTCTTGGTCATGGATGTTGTCGAGAATGGTCCACACACATCTGAGTGAATTCGATCGAGGATAGTCTGTGCTTGACTATCTTTGTCATGAAAGGAATCTTTGTTGCATTTTCCCATTGTACACCCTTTGCATGTTTCAACCTACTTCAGTGTACCCTTGGGAAGACTGGTACAAATTTGTTGCATGATCTTCAAAGCGCCCTGATGCAAATGACCCAACCTCTTGTGCCACTCAACTCTCCACCTTCTCTAATTTCATACTCAAGGTAGCAAAATCTTCTACCTCCAACTTAGAGAGATTGTTCACTCGAACCCCTATCCTCTTCACCTGTCATGTGGCTATGTGATGAATGAATGTCTTTCCCTTACTAAATATCACATCATAGCCTCTATCCTCCAACAAAGCAACAGATCCCAAGTTCTTCTTCAAACCAAGAACATACATAACATCTTGCAAAGTGAGGGGAGAACCCAACTCCCTGTAAAAGGTAAATTTATTGAGCCTGGTAGCATTATACCTCACTTCATCACCCATCTTGATATGCATATGGAGATCCTTCTCCTCCAAGTTACTGAAGATCTCTTTGTTACCGGTCATGTGGAAAGAAGATCCATTGTCCATGTACCACACACTACCCATCATCGATGACACCATACAAGCGATGAGGTTAAAGCCCAATTTGAATTGTGAGGCAAGAGCCTCACATGCTGCTCATCCTAAGGGATTTTTACTGACCTTCTTGAGCAGATACTTTGTGGAACAATGTCCCAGCTCGTGACAGTGAAAGCACTTGACTTTCGACATGTCCATCTTCTTGCCGCCCTAACAAGAATTTGATTTAGAATGGGATGGATTTCCCTTCCCTTTCTTTGCCTTACCCACTAAAGCACAATGCTCCTCATCATCAGTCTTTAATGAGGATCTATATCTGGTTTTCCATCAAATCTCTTCTTGTACCAAATCAAACCACAACCACTCCCAATCTAGTAGCTTCTCCCTCCCATTAACTGAGTCATGATAATTGTGCCAGCTCTTGGGAAGTCCTAGAACTGTTAAGCTCACCATATCATCTTTGGCAATAGTGATCCCAACAATTCCAAGCTCATCCCAACAATGGGTGAACTTGGTCAAGTACTTCGAAATTGAGTCGCCCTTCTCCATCTTGATATTTTTGAGTTTATCCTTCAGTGCCAACTTCCTATGATCACTGTTATTTTGAAACAGGTTCCCCAATGCCTTCCACATTGCGTATGGAGTGTCCTTACCATGGAGACGTGAGCCAATGTGATTTCGAACCCCTTCCAAGATAATCCTTATCTCTTTTGCCAAACACTTTCTCCATTCAGCCAAATCTTTAGAATTCGATGTTGGAGGTTTAGGAATGTCATGATCTATGAATTCCTTGAGGCCATTGTCTTCCAGCACTACCTCCATCTTATCCTTCCAAGCTATGTAATTTGAGCTACCCTCCAAGGCATACTCAAATCTCAAGTCGTAGAATGACATATTGCTGACTCTGAAGTATAAACTTGCAAATTCGATTTCACCTGCACAACAAACTCAAATTCTCCTCTTCTATATTATCTTCAGCTCTGATACCATGTATATTTTTACTATAGATTCAACGACTTATGTGATATGCTAAAACACAAGACAAGAATCTACTCTACTCTTCAACGAAAAATGAAATTGGTCGATGAAAACAATAAGCAGAAAAGGAAGAATATCAATCACATATAACACAATATTTCTCTAGGAAAGTAACTGCTAAAAACCCCGACTATCTTTATTTCATTAACTAGAAGAATTAAGAAGAAAATACAATGCTTGTTCAACCTAAACAATTCCTACACTAGTACAATCTAACTCTCTGCTTCACAAACCAGTTCAAGCCAACACTTAGCCAATTTTGTTTCCTACCAAGCTCCTACTTCCTTGCGTAATTCTTGACAAAATTAACCTGTATTTAATTAGGAAATCCACTCTCCATAACTACGCAATCCATCCATATGCCCTCAACTGATTACATGCATCATCTATACAACTCAGAAAATTATACAATTGATAGTACATTGTCCTGAACTCTAATCTCAACTGGGTCTTCATCTAAACTAACATGCATGAGTTATTTATGATTGAATCTTTAGTTAAATGGTGTGGTACTGAGGATGCACTAGTGCCCTTCCCCATTACTAGACTCCTACTAATTCCTTTAACAGTTAGAACTAGTTTAACTGACTATAGCTTAGTTAGACTGAGTTAATTAATTACAGCTCAAAAGAACTCAACCTGGGCCCCTAAAATTTAGGGATCACTCTACATGACTCTAGATGGACTTCCAACTCAAATTTCCTAATTCAATTAAGTCATTTTAACTTAATTAACTATTACAAGTTGTTGCGAGAATAGAATTTCCATTTAATTCAAGGACAAATTAAATTGGAACTTTTTGTTGTTATTTTTAACACTGGCATACCTATAGCATGAGAGCATCTAGAGATCAAGTGGTGAAAAACTTCAATGGGACCCAGGGGCTAGCTACCTAAGTGGTTGGGATGGTTCCTAGGAGTCTTGTAGCTGATGTGGAAGGTTTGTATGTTCTATTTCCATCAATTCCACCTTGTTAAGGTCACGTAGGAGGTTGAATCCCATCATAGTAGCCTCTCGTCACATGTTTACCTTGGTTGGTCAGTTACTTGGGTAGAGGTGGGAGGAGGGCATTACAAAATGATAAACAAATAAAAAATATCACCATATAAAAGTATGTTTGTAATTAATGATCATAAACTAATATTCTCTAAATTCCACACAGATAGCTTAACTAGCCTTATTTAATATTAAATTTACTTTCAACCAACCTTGAATTGTCTGCTTGAAAAATGTAAATCTTAGCATTGAAATAATTTGATTGATTCACTTGCCACTATGTTCTCACATGTTTCAAATACTTAAAATAGTAATTTCATTTAACTTAACCTAAGAACACTAAGTTATTTATGTGTAAAGGACAAATTTTTTTAGTCAAAATACATTTTCACACTTTATGAATATTAGGTAAATTGGACTAAAGGAAATAATCAAAGTTGATCTAGTCAAACAATGGTGGTTTTGGGCATGTGGTTTAGCGTAGCCATGGTTTTATGTCAATCAGGTTGCATGTGATGGAGCCTCTACAGGGCTGGGAAGACTTCATTGTAATGGGTCCCAGGAGGTGAGCGGTGAAGACTTGAATTCCATTGGGCTAGGGTTTTCCCCAGAATTAGGGTTTTCCTAGGATAAATATGGTGCACTTTGTGTATGTTTTATTATTGTTGTGTGTTTAAGTTTTCTCTCAGTACATAGTTAATGCTTTCCAGTTAAAATTTTTCAAATGTGGTATCAGAGCTAGATATTGGCTTCAGGGTTTGTATAGCTTGATGAAGCTAAATTGTTAGGGGAGATCTAAGCGTTCTCTAAATTCATCTGGTGGATGTCAATTTTAATGTGAGAGTGATGTGCATGTTAAGGTTATCATTTTCAGATGGAGATGGAGGAGTGAAATCTGCTCTCTATGGCCTACAAGAACGTGATCAGTGCCTCTAGTCCTCCTTGATGTCATAATAGCATAAATGGATTTCACCACCTGAAATTCAATCAGTAATTTTAAGGTTAATGGAAAAGCGGTGGTAGCATCCATGGTGGAGTCATGCAACAATGCATGGGCTCACCTGGAAGAGAAATGTAGTGTACCCAAGGCTAAGGTGCAGAAGTAAAGATACTTGTAGTGGGTAGACATGTTGGTGAAAGGTGGCTCGTAAGAAAGTCAGATGGATGTGTTCCACTATGCAGAGTGAAGTAAAACAGCAACTAGGCAAAACCTGGTCAAAAGTAAAGTTTGTAAGATGCATTTAATAGTGACTCTAAGGTGATATGCTTGAGTGTGGACTCACGAAAGCAAGATCAATAAAATGAGAGTTGTCTAGAATGAGCAACATTCATCAAGGTATGTATGCATTGTGATGGTGATGAGGCAAAAAAGTTGGTGTTGGAATGCAGGAATTTTGTGGTAGATCTGTTTCCCAAAACATAGAGGCATAGGAGCGAAAGTACTTCTCCATGGAAATTATAACGACTCAACCTAAAGGAGACAACACCACAACCCCCAAGAAGGCCATCAAGGGTCCATTGTGAGGCTTCATTTAGGTAGAGTTTTACGATATGGTGGAGTTCATGTAGGCCAAAGCCAATTTGGTGAACAATTTTGGTAACAATTACAAGAACTGGCAACAAGGAATTAATGGATATGTTGATGGTTATCGAAGCCGATTGGAGCCTCTGAAACGAGCATTTGCCAAACACGGTAGTGTTACAATCAATATGGTGCAGAAATCGCATCATGGATTCGACATTGTGACACCATCATTGGAGGATCCATGAACCAAAAGTGAAAACAACAGCCCTTGGGCCATGCACCCATGGTTGGGTAAACAACATAAGGTTTTTGAAAAACCAGGAATTTTGCGATGGATCAAAGGTAGTGTAACAACGAGCCTCTAGGTGGCAGCGCTGACAACCTTGGCAGAAGGACCAGTGGAGGAATTGTGTGATTATTTGGCTGAGGAGGAGAGTCCTGTGTGAGCTCTACAAAACTCTTTAAGTGGTTGTCACAATGCAAGAATTCACTTAAGAGATGACCAAGGAAAAACTAGTTGTAGAGCGATTCAGTTAGAAAGGAGAAAACCTAGTTAGAGGATGGAAAATGAGTGCAACAATCAAACAAAAAATATTATAATGGATTCAATTAGTGCATGTAGATGGGTTGTAAGACCTAGTAACCTAGGAAATTGTTGTTAAATTCTAGTGTTAGACTTAGGTGATAGGGGGATGTCAGGTTAATAGATACCCTGGGTATAAAATTTGATGGGGGTAAGGGCTAGAGTCAGTGGAGTTGACTCACTTGGCCGGTTTGGTGGGATTTAGTCAAAGAAAACCCAAGTCAAGGTTTAAGGGGGAATGGTAAGTAAACTTGACTTGGGGAAATAGTCAAAGTTAATCAAGTAAAATATTGGTGTTTTTGGGCACGTGGTTTAACATGTCCATGGTTTCTTTTCCCATGGGATTTCATGTTTTGGGGCCTTTAAAAGGCTGGGAATACTTCATTGTAATGGGGCCATGGAGGTGAGCAATGAAGGCTCACTTGGATAGGGTTTTGTCCAAGGGATAATGGAATTCCATTAGGCTAGGTTTTTCCCCAAAGTTGGGGTTTTCCCAGGGTAAATATGGTGCATTCTGTTTTTTTTATTATTATTGTTGTTGTGTTTAAGTTTCCTCTCAGCAAATAGTTAATGCTCTCTAGTTAAGATTTCTAGCAATGAATACAGGAGAGGCAGGAGTAGGAAGGGTGATTTACAACCCTGATGGAATAATAGAAGTAAGGTATGCACTGGGAATGGGGAATGCTACGAATAATCAATCTGAAGCCTTATCACTCTAAGAAGGACTAAAGATCATTATATCCAAAGGTCTGCGACATCTAAGTATAGTTGAAGATTCAATGATTGTTATCCAAAGGTGTTCCAAGATTGGGCATCAAAAAGACTCTAAACTTTATCCTATGCTCCTAAGGATAGGGATTCTCCTAAGTGAATTCAAAGAATGTAATATCTTCCATTTAAAACAAGAGAACAATTGGGAGGCATATAGTCACGCCAATAAAGGTGATTCCTTAGATGAAGGGGTTTTAATCTTAGACTAAGCTAACTCCCAAATATGTCACGTCCAATGACAAAATACCTAAGAGATATGACTTCAAGTGATAAATGGAATAAATTGTGCATTAGAGGAGACAGATCACACCCATTTAAGTATTGCTTCAAGCTATAGCACGACTCTCTTGGGAGTCAGAGTAGGCAGATGTGATATTTTGAATCTAGATGGAGGAACAAAGGATTAACTGACATGATGATGGCCAAGTGGAAAACAATTGGAATAATATTAAATTCCAAGACTGAGGAAGGTGGGCTCAATACAACACTTCAACTGCAACAAGCGGTAGAAATTCAATCTAATTGCAAATTGGTGGTTGAACGGATGGCGGCTCATGCCGAGTCTAATAAGCAGTTTGTGAATACCATTCAATGTGAGAAGATGTGTGCAACATTCAACAAGGAACAGAGCACCATATTAAGGTGTTGGATGAACTAGCTAAATCTAAGAGTTATTCACATATAAGGAAGGATCACTCTCAAAATGGCCTCTACCAACCTCAATGGTAGCAGTGAAAGTGCAGAGAAAAAGGGAACTTTGCCCACAGGATACATTTTGGTCATGGTAGAAAAAATGGGGAAATAGGTAGCACGGGAGGTTCATGATCAATTCATGGTGGTGATGACTCATCTCGCTAGCACCGAGAAGGATTTGGAGCTGTTGCAGAAGTCAGTGGAGCATTTGAACACAAAAATGATAGATTTAAACTTCAAGGTCGATAACATGGAGGTTAAGGTGGAAGCAATGATGGTTGGTGTGTCAAAGGAGGTATTCGAGCTTGGATAAATACCCTCATCCGGATCTCGGGCAGTTCGGGGGGAAGGGCAAGAGTGCTTCAAACCTGGAATAAGTATGGTTCTTGGTCAACTTAAAGATGCGGCTCAGGAGGCAAGTCTACTGAAGAAGTTGGAAGGCAAGGCGTAGATAGTTTCTTTTTATATATACAGATGATATGTTATGTTGTTTTGTCAAACTTTCTAGAGTTTTTTGGAGATGCTATAGTGTAAATGATGTAAGTAGAATAATAGAAAATAATTAATGTAGCAACATATACTCTTCTGAATTCACTCTGGAAATCTTTGAATCATAGCAAACTTTGAATGTAAGGGACTTCAAACTTTGAGTTGGAAGTCCATATAGAGTCATGTAGAGTGATCCCTAAATTTTAGGGGCCCAGGTTGAGTTCTTTTGAGTTGTAATTAATTAACTCAGTCTAACTAAGCTATAGTCAGTTAAACTAGTTCTAACTGTTAAAGGAATTAGTAGGAGTCTAGTAGTGGGAAAGGGCACTAGTGCATCCTCAATACCACACCATTTAACTAAAGATTCACTCATAAATAACTCATGCATGTTAGTTTAGATGAAGACCCAGTTGAGATTAGAGTTCAGGGACAATGTACTATCAATTGTATAATTTTCCGAGTTGTACAAATGATGCATGTAATCAGTTGGGGGCCTATGGATGGATTGCGTAGTTATGGAGAGTGGATTTCCTAATTAAATACAGGTTAATTTTGTCAAGAATTACGCAAGGAAGTAGGAGCTTGGTAGGAAACAAAATTGGCTAAATGTTGGCTTGAGTTGGTTTGTGAAGCAGAGAGTTAGATTGTACTAGTGTAGGAATTGTTTAGGTTGAACAAGCATTATATTTTCTTCTCGGATCTTCTAGTTAATGAAATAAAGATAGTTGGCATTTTTAGAAGTTACTTTCCTAGAGAAATATTGTGTTATATGTGATTGATATTCTTCCTTTTCTGCTTATTGTTTTCATCGACCAATTTCATTTTCTGCTGAAGAGTAGAGTAGATTCGTGTCTTGTGTTTTAGCATATTACATAAGTCGTTGAATCTATAGTAAAAATATACATGGTATCAGAGCTGAAGATAATATAGAAGAGGAGAATTTGAGTTTGTTGTGCAGGTGAAATAGAATTTGCAAGTTTATACTTCACAGTCAGCAATATGTCATTCTCCGACTTGAGATTTGAGTATGCCTTGGAGGGTAGCTCAAATTACATAGCTTGGAAGGATAAGATGGAGGTAGTACTGGAAGACAATGGCCTCAAGGAATTCATAGATCATGACATTCCTAAACCTCCAACATCAGATTCTAAAGATTTGGCTGAATGGAGAAAGTGTTTGGCAAAAGCAATAAGGATTATCTTGGAAGGCGTTCGACATCACATTGGCTCATGTCTCCATGGTAAGGACACTCCATATGCAATGTGGAAGGCATTGGGGAACCTGTTTCAAAATAACAGTGATCATAGGAAGTTGGCACTGAAGGACAAACTCAGAAATATCAAGATGGAGAAGGGTGACTCAATTTCGAAGTACTTGACCAAGTTCACCCATTGTTGGGATGAGCTTGGAATTGTCGGGATTACTGTTTCCGAAGATGATATGGTGAGCTTAACAATTCTAGGACTTCCCAAGAGCTGGCACAACTATCATGACTCAGTTAATGGGAGGGAGAAGCTACTAGATTGGGAGCGGTTGTGGTTTGATTTGGTACAAGAAGAGATTTGATGGAACACCAGGTATAGATCCTCATTAAAGACTGGTGATGAGGAGCATTGTGCTTTAGTCAAAGAAAGGGAAGGGAAATCCATCCCATTCTAAATCAAATTCTTGTTAGGGTGGCAAGAAGAAGGACATGTCGAAATTCAAGTGCTTTCACTGTCACGAGCTGGGACATTGTTCCACAAAGTATCTGCTCAAGAAGGTCAGTAAAAATCCCTTAGGATGAGCAGCATATGAGGCTCTTGGCTCACAATTCAAACTGGGCTTTACCCTCATTGCTTGTATGGTGTCATCGATGATGGGTAGTGTGTGGTACCTGGACAATGGATCTTCTATCCACATGACCGGTAACAAAGATATCTTCAGTAACTTGGAGGAGAAGGATCTCCATATGCATATCAAGATGGGGGATGAAGTGAGGTATAATGCTACTGGGCTCAGTAAAGTTACCTTTTAGAGGGAGTTGGGTTCTCCCCTCACTTTGCAAGATGTTATGTATGTTATTGGTTTGAAGAAGAACTTGGGATCTGTTTCTTTGTTGGAGGATATAGTCTATGATGTGATATTTAGTAAGGGAAAGACATTCCTTCATCACATAGCCACATGAAAGGTGAAGAGGATACGGGTTCGAGTGAAGAATCTCTCTAAGTTGGAGGTAGAAGATTGCGCTACCTTGAGTATGAAATCAGAGAAGGTGGAGAGTTGAGACATCGATGAGTTGTGGCACAAGAGGTTAGGTCACTTGCATCAGGGCGCTTTGAAGATCATGCAACAAATTTGTACCAGTCTTCCTAAGGGTACACTGAAGTAGGTTGAAACATGCAAAGGGTGTACAATGGGAAAATGCAACAAAGATTCCTTTCATGACAAAGATAGTCGAGCACAGGCTATCCTCGATCGAATTCACTCAGATGTGTGTGGACCATTCTCGACAACATCCATGACCAAAAATAGGTATTATGTTATATTTGTTGATTATTTTTCTCGTAAGTGTTGGATCTCCTTCATGCAGAAGAAATATTAGACTCTTGCAAAGTTTTGTGAATTTAAAGCACTGTTCGAGAAAGATACTTGGAGGAAAGCTAAAGCTCTTAGGAGTGATAACGGTGGAGAGTATGTGTCGAATGAGTTCAAAAACTTATGTGCATTAGAAGGCATTTGATGGGAGTTCATAGCACCTCATAACCCACAACATAATGGGGTGGATGAAAGGTAAAATAGAAACATTATAGGAGCATCACATGCAATGTTTCATGATCAAGGCCTACCACTACACTTATGGGTTAAAGCATGCAACATAATTGTTTATTTGCAGAATAGAATCCCTCATCGAATCCTTGGGATGAGTACACCGAAAGAGGCTTTTTCAGGGAAGAAACTAGATGTGGTACACTGCAGGATTTTTGGTTCATCAGTTTACTGCCATGTAACCAAAGATGCATGGAAAACGGTTGAGCCAACAACAGAGTTGGGACATTTTTGGGGTACACTGATACACATCACAACTATTGAGTGTACCTTTCAACCAACAGGATGATAATGGTTTGTAGAGATGTAAAATTCGATGAATAGAAGGACATGAGATGTTCCCTTTAGAGGGATCTTCAACTACATGTGGTTGAGGAGATTCTAGCTCCAAAGGAGGAACTTCAAGATGATGTGGAGCAACCACATACAAAGGATCAAGGAGTGGAGACACCCACTCATGCAGAGTCCTCCAGAGATGGGAGAAAGTGCACTAGAGAGGCTGACATATTATTGCGTGATGCTAAATAGAATTTGGGAGCACCCACATGATAATGCACACAGAGGAGGTAATCAGAGAGGTACACTAGCCACATGGATATGATGAGAGGATGTGTAGAGATTGATAAATTCATAGTTCCTTCATTTGGAACCGTCACTTGACATTCTGGTGTTGGGTATAGAAAGAAATTCAAATCCTTGGTTATCTTACAATGAATAAAATTATGAGTAGTACCTTAATCAATTCACATTATTACCTTTTTCTTCTTGATATATCCTTCTACCTTGAGAGTTTGAGTGGTAATTTCCACTAATGCATTACAATGGTCGGATTCATTTCTTCTTTTTCATCTGTTGAGATGGGTCAACCATGTAGGTTGTGGGAGTTTGGGAGCAACAACACTTCCATCAAGAGAAATCAATCACACATAACACAAAATATATCACTTGGGAAAGCACCAGCATAAAACCCCAACACTGTATTATCAATCAAGTGAAAATCCTCTTCAACATACAAAAAGAATCAACTCAATAGCTATCCTGCTTTCTCTGTAATCAAAAGATCCTGATGATCTTCAATCAGAAGATGAAAATCATGGACTACCTAGGCCTCATTATATAGGTTGTAAGTTGGCCTGATCATACCTATTGTCACCTTAGGTCCAACTACATAGTCATAGAAGAAAATAGATTCCTTCCCCATGCAAGGAATACTTACTAGAAATATCCAAGCATCTGATAGTACATTGTCCCACATCTAATCTCAACTGGGTCTCTGAAAGAACTGACATGCAACAGCTATCCATGAGTGAATCCTCAGTTATCTAAAATAATAGTTGTCACATACATGCAAGCATTAACAAACTATATTTTATTATTTTAACAACTTGTTAAAATAATCTAACTGCTTGACTAGTTAGAACTAAGTCAACTGATTCTCTCATTGTAGAACTCATACTTATTCCCTCAATCAGTGGAGGAAATTAAGGATAAATTCCTCAATCAGTGGGACAACTCATGTGCATGCTCACAAAGACTTCAAATTCGATTTTCCTTAACTAATTAATTCAACTGAATTAATTAATTAATATTTCCAACTGCTGTTAAGACCAAAATTAATTTTACTTCCTATAGATAGACTAGGGACTGTTATAAATAGGAAGGGACCTAGAAATGCTATTTTTAGAACTTTCTATTTTTAGCAGTTTCACCTCTCACCCAATGTGGCCAATGACCTCACTGGCCAAATTGCTATTTTTAGACATGCTATTTTTAGCACCTTCTAAATTTAACATTTCTTGTTGCACATTTTTCAACAAGGTGGGATCTTCAGTATTGGGTCAACAACTGTTTCTTGGTATAATAGGAAACACAGATCAATTGCACTTAGTTCAACAGAAGTAGAGTACATGGCTACTAGTCAAGCAACTTGTGAGGCTATATGGATGAGGAAGATTCTTGTTGATTTGTTTGGTCAGCAGATGGATCCAACTGCGATTTACTATGACAATGAAAGTTGTATCAAACTCTTTGAAAATCCAATTGTTCATGATCAGTCCAAGAATATTGATATCCGGTATCATCATCTTCGTGATTGCCTGCAGAGGAATATTATGTTGTTGGAGTACATTCCCATAGAGGAGTAGGATGCATATATTTTGAAAAAGGCATTGTCAAGATGAAATTCAAGTTTCATAGAGGAAGGATCGAGGTAGTAGATAATCCATTTCCTGTTGAGAGGGAGTGTTAAAAATAGCAACAAGAAATTCCAATTTAATTTATCCTTGAATTAAATTGTGAATTAAAGAAAAATTCTATTCTCATAGCAACTTGTAATAGTTAATTAAGTTAAATTGACTTAGGAAATTCGAGTTGGAAGTCTATCTAGAGTCATGTAGAGTGATCCCTAAATTTTAGGGGCACAAGTTGAGTTTTTTTGAGTTGTAATTAATTAACTCAGTCTAACTAAGTTATAGTCATTTCAACTAGTTCTAATTGTTGGAGGAACTACTAGGAGTCTAGTAGTGGGGAAGGGCACGAGTGCTCCCTCAGTACCGCACTAGTTACCTGAATATTTGCTCATAAATAACTCATTCATGTCAGTTCATATGAGGTTCCAATTGAGATTAGAGTTCAGGGACAATGTATTATCAATTGTATAATTTTCTGAGTTGTACAGATGGTGCATGCAATCAGTTGAGGGCCTATTGTGGTTGGGTTGCGCAATTATGGAGAGTGTATTTCCAAATTAAATACAGGCTAATTCTCTTAGGAATTGCGCAAAGTAAGCAGGAGCTTGGAAGGCAACAAAATTGGCTAAGTGTTGGCTTGAGTGGGTTTGTGAAGGAGAGAATTATATTGTACTAGTGTAGGAATTATTCAGGTTGAAAAGGCATTATATTTTCTTCTCAGATCTTATGGTTAATGCAATATAGATAGTCAGGGTTTTTAGTAGTTGCTTTCCCCAGAGAAATATTTTGTTATGTGCGATTGATATTCTTCCTTTTCTGCTTGTTTTTTTCATCGATCAATTTCAGTTTCTGCTGAGGACTATAGTATATTCTTGTCTTATGTTTTAGAATGTCACATAAGTTGTTTAATTTGTAGTCAAAATATATAGCTAGCATCTAGGAGGCTCTGGACATTCTCATGACAAGGCATGCCATCGTCCAAGGAATATTTTGCTTAGTGTTGTGCCAACTTCCCCGGGATTTGAGCCATTTTTCAAGCCCAAAGCCCAGATCACTTTCCAGAATTGAATCACATCTTCAAAACAATAAGATAACATGAAAACAATGATGCAAAATTAATACTTGAACAAACCCTTAATCGGATCCCTACTAGCCATGATAGGAATTTCGTGAAATATATCACAAATATGTAATCTACAGGTGTAAAAAACAAATTTAAGCATATGGATCCCATACTTATCTGAGAATCACTATGAACCATTGTTTCCTCATATCATATGCGGCAGTATCATCTATTAGGTCATAAATACATTGTCCATTCATTTACAAGTAAAAACATGATGGGAGCCATACATAACCATTATCATAAAACACATATATAGCCATTATAATAGCAACATAAATACTAATGAAATCACAACCATATTATCCACATATAAACCAGTATAATACTCATAGAAATACAAGGAGAAATAACCTCATATTGATGATGCCAAATCCAAACTCGGGATGGGACTACCACGTTCCACTCGACCATAGAATGGTTGAGCCAAATATCTCTTCAGCCATTCACCCCCATGCCACATTCCAAGCATGAATGTGGGACTGAAACCAAAGAACCAACCAGGGCATCGTGATGCTAAACCACCTCACCCTCATCAATAGAAACCAGGATTTACTGTAATCCATCCTGGATCACTAGGAAAACACAATAAACATGTCATAACAGGCTTTACCATGATCTCCACCTGATCACTAGGATAAACGAGCATGGATACCATTGAATTTCTCCACCTACACCCTGTGGATTTTTCCTGTCTCCTGGTCTCTCAGGTTTTACCACAATCCACACTAGATCACTAGGCCCTAAACTAAGACCCACTCTCTAGGCTTTACCGCATATCCCAACTTCGAATTAGTAGGCCCAATAGAGAGAAATCCACTGCTTGGCTTTATCATATATCCTACCATTCACCGATAAGGATTCCTATGCCCACCGAGGCAACATAATCCTGGCTTTATCGCAACCCATAGTCTGGCTCAAGGGTTACTAAGCCAGTGGCTTTACCATGATTCACAGTATGGTTCAGGGACCACTAGGCCATGTGCTCTATCATTCAGAGATCCACCTCACTCAGCTTCGAATCCATTCGACAATCTAGCTCAACAAAATATGAGAACCCCATCACACCATGTCTATGCAAAAATGGAAAGGGTAGGATGAAAACATTGTCACACCTAGAAAACCCATGCCATAACAACAAAATAACCACATGCAATATCATGCATGCCAAATCTAGCAAGGAAACTACACATGCAAATCGATACCTACAAAGAATATTGTTGTAACTACTTAATCCTTATCTTCCTTGCTTGCTCCTTCGTTCCTCTTACCTTCATTGCCTTTCTTGATCCAATGCAAAACCTCAGCAAAAGCTTGCAAACTGATCTTCAAAAGCTTTTTTATCAATGAGGCCTCTATTTTCTTCATTTTCCATTATTTTCCTTCAATTTCCTCCTCACATGCAACCAGTGACCTTTCACCTTCCTTTTCTCCTAAATTTCTTTATTTTCATAAATAAATGTGCCAAAAATTTAATTTTGCCTTTCCAAAGCCTTAGCCATTTCCTTTAGCCATAATAACCGAAATGAACACCCACTAGGATGTCTTGCCCACCATTCAACTTAGAATACGTGTCCCCACAAACATGGTCTTATATATTTTTACATGACTGTTTCACAAGGGTTGTTACAAATTTTAGTTTCATTGTTTACATATATTTATGTTTTCAAGTTTGTGTTTATTCATTATGTACATGGTGCCACCGTTAAATAATTTTATGGGAATGGAGTGCAAGGAAATAGAGAATCGCTTCTTGTGGTTTTGTTGCTTTGTCTCCATCCATATTGGGATTCTTGTTAACCTTACAATATATTTTGTTGATGGTGATCCAAGTTTTTTTAGTTTATGAGTACATGCCCTTTGGATGTTTGGAAGATCATCTTCATGGTATTGATATCTCAAAACCACCCTATTTTGGGTAGTTTGAGGGTGAACCAGATTTCTGAGACTACCTTTGAATCATATTAGCATGATTATCTTAGAGCTTTTGTTGTTATAAAGTGTAATGTACCAATCTTTGTTAAAATTATGCAAATGAATTGACAATCACCATTATATGTGGATAAGTTAGTTTTGTAGATCTTCCATTTGACAAGGAGACTTTAGACCAAGAGACTTGAACCAAATTCATTGTAGATGCTACTAAAGGGTTGCAATAACTACATGGTAAAGCCAATTTTTCCACCCGTGTATGGGAACTTGTGGATATTGTGTACTAGAATAAGCTATTACTGATCAATTGACAATAAATTATAAATTAGATGTGTATAGTTTTGGGGTTGTTTTGTTAGAAATAATCATAAGTAGGAAAGTCATTAACAATTCCAAGTCAACAAGGGAGCACAATCTTGTTGCTTGGTTAAGTCTGTCTTCTTGCCCTCTAATTTATTTCATGTGTTGAGTGAATGAAGTAATAGAGGATATTTAGACACGAATGGGTATTTACTTAACTTTTGTTTAACATTCGATTAAATGGATGTTTTCCTTGTGTTTGTTTGACTGGAAAGACACTTACATTATTGAATTTGTTTAACTTTGTGTAGGTATATAATTATTTCTTTGGCTTCTCCTATTTTTTGTTGGGTGTGGAGCCTGATTATATTCTATATTCAAAGGTTTCAGCCAGATGTATACCCAAGAAGACTGTACACCCCTCCACACAGGGGCGTACGGGGGGAACTTGTCCCCCTCGCAGGGGTCCGGGGGCCAGCAGTCCGCTGGCAGGAGTTCGAGGGCAGCCCCCCCGAAGCTAAAAATAGATGTGAAATTGCCTTGTAAAAATCTAGTAATTTCTATTCAATCTGGGTTGTTCATTAGGCAAATGATCTGACGGTGGAAGTTATGTTTAAATTAGGGTTTTTTTCCCTAGAAGGCAACCCCTCACTATATATGAGGGAATTGTATTGCGTCTATGTATATCTGTATTCTGAGTGAGGAAGAGAGAGGAGATTGAGAGCGAAGAGGGTGTTACAATGGATCTGTTGTAGGTTGTATCTCTTCAGTTTGTTAGATAATATAATAAAAGAAGGATTGGTTGTTTCTCCATGGATGTAGCCCAAACTGGGTGAACCACGTATATCTGTGTCTCTCTTGTTTTATGCACTTTCTGTGTTTATATTTCTGCAATATTTATGTGTTCCATTGCTCTGTAATATTTAATTTTCTAACAACTGGTATTAGTGTCGAAGGTCTATTTGGCTGATAAACTCGCAGGAGAGAAGGGTTCCTGGTTCAAGTGGAAGCAATGGCGGAAGATGGTAGGTTTAGGATCAAAAAATTCGACGGCCAAAACTACCAACTGTGGAAGATGCAGATGGAAGTTTATTTGTATCAAAGAGATCTGTACTTACCATTGAGCGGAAAGACAAAGAAGCCTACAAGTATGACAGACACAAAATGGGATATTCTCGACAGAAAAGCACTTGGAACAATACGGCTGTGCCTAGCGGCATCGGTAGCGTTTAATATTTCAAAGGAAACGACAACAGAGGGTTTAATGTCGGCATTAGCCAAACTATATGAAAAACCCTCGACCTCAAATAAGGTATTTCTTATGAAGCATTTATTTAATATGAAGATGTCAGAAGGTGGTGTTGATGCCTCGAAAATCGCTGCAACAACACTGGGGGATAACCACCCGGTCCGGACCTTAAAGCAGCTCCTTTTCCGTTTGGTGTAGTGGCTCCGACTGGTTTAACTAGGTCCAGTTACCTTCTCCCTATCACTATTGGTTTATGATGTATCTTTTACTACCAATAGGTAGGGATATCAGATCACTTCTTCTTGTTGATCAGGCAAAAGAATGACCCTTAAGCTGATTTGGGTTCAGCCAAGCCACAACTAAAGTTTTGCCTCTTTGAGGAGAGGACTTAAAAGAACGTAGAAATTACTCTAAACGCAAGCTTATTCTATAATGTAAGCAAAAGAAACTAATCTAAATCCTATCTTAATTAGGCAGATATAGATCTAACCCAACTAAGAGCAAGATAATTAAAATATTGGGATTTAAATATGTCTTGTTCATAATGAATATCAAACTAATGAAGTAGTTCAATTAACTGACATTATGGATACCAAAACACATCCTATTGAGACCTATTAACCTAAATAATAAATCAACAACATTCCCGGAAGTAGTTCACAAAAATGATATTGATTATCAAATCAATAAACCAATAATTAAACAATAATATGCAGAAATAGTTCATAACACATTACTATTTAATAAATCAGTTTTATAAGATAGATTTCCGAGCAAGTAGTTACTCAGAAATCAAAATTTAATCCATAAGACCAGAGATACATAATAACAACATTGAGACAAATAACCCATATTGACAATAGTGCACAAACATGAATAAAATGAGACATTCCTGTTACCATAAAAATAAAACTGATATTTGAAAAATAGTATTAGAAATACCAATTTATTGCATCCATTTCTCTGACCTCGATCTCCAACAGTCCTTTACATTGCTTGAACTTCTGCTTTCAAAACTAGAGCCACAGTAGTGCAAACTCTGCCCCTCATACATAATTCAAGATACAAAGGAAAAATTCCTCAATAATCCCCAGATCTGAGATTTCTCTCCTCCCTCCTACAACTCTAAATTCCTATTACAGTAGTGCTTTTAGAAGTCTAGAATTGCAGAGGAGAGCAACCCTTTATTACATTCTGCAATCTATTATTTATACTATTTGCAAAGGAATTTTGGAGAGGAGAGTTTGTTGAAGAGAAATCTGCTAAGATACACTTTTATTTGTTCAAAAGCCCAATCTTTAATTGTTGGAGCCTTCTCATTGATTGAAATCATTTTCTCCATATCTCTTCTACTGTTTTCCTACAAGAAGAAATCAAAATAAATTAAAATGCAACAATAAATTCAAAATGGCATTGTTGACATTTAAATCAAATCCAATCAAATTATATTTAAATAAATAATTGAAAATAAAATATAAGCTCTCTATTGAGGCCTGGGACAGTTTAATTGGCCAAGGATATTATTGACGAATGGATCTGCAATTAGAAGAGGCTTGGCCAAATGAAAATGCAGAAAATAACTCAGAAAATTGATTTTGTTTTAGAAATTCGGAGCTTGATTTTCTGCCTAATTTTTGACCAAATAAATGACTAAATCTGTTAGTAAAACCTCCTCAAAAATGTTCTCCTTGATTTTCTCTTTCCAATAAGTCGTTCTGGGTCTCATTTGGCCAAGTATAACTCAATCTATGAGCCTCAAAAGTTGATGGATCAAATCTGGCATGAATCTGGAAATTCTATTGCTGGGCTAAAAAAATTAATCCTAAATTAGTCTCTAATTAATTCTAATTTAATTGCTAATTATAAACTAAACTAATTGTTAATTAATATTAATCTATTTATTAATTAATATCTAACTAACTAAAATATTAACTATTTATAAACTAATTAATATGAATATTAAATAACAAATTAACAAATTAATTAATTTTTATATTAATTAATTTATTAATTTAAAATTTATTATTTTAATATTAATTAAACTAATGCTACCACTCCCATTTCACAACTACCCTACTTCACTTTAAATTACACGCACGTAGGGTGATTCATTTGAAATTCAAATGAAAACCCAAAAACATAAAGTTTATAATAAAAACCCCATGCCTTTTCACTTTTCGTAATTGGCATATCGGATCGGGGAATGAAGGGATATCGGGGTTTCACAAATGTGTCAAGTAACAAACCTCCGATGTGATACATGGATTTTTTGTGATCGGGATCGGGAAGATTGAAGTGTCGGGGTTTTTAAAACTTGTCACAATGCATAAGCTCCGATGCGATCTCCCGATTGCAAAACAAGTTTTATATTATATTATATTATATTAGTTTATATATTAAATTTAATTAATTAATTAATATATATTTATTTAATTAAGTTTAATATCATTTTTTATTTTGATTTTTTAATAAATTTAGTTAAATTGTGAAATTATCTAAACTACAGCCACTTGAAAAATAAATAATAATAAAAATAAACTACAGCCACTTGAATGTTTGGGTTTTCGAGATTAGGATTTGATTTGGAAATTAGAGTGAATTTCTTAAAATCCCGATAATTAATGATTTGGATGCATAACTAAAAATGGAAAAATGTTAGTAAAAACTTGCTATGGGTTAATATTTAAAATGAATGCGTTATTGAACTAATTTATTTACAAAATGCAATATTGTACATTTTATGCATTTTTAACCCAGGCTACATAAATAATCAGACTTTCAAAGGAGTGTTGTTTTCAAACCAGTTGACCAAATAAGGCGAAACAAGCGTCAATGGGAAGCTTATAAAAAATCGATTACTAACAAAGCAATCAAAACAAGAATCCAAATAAAATGAAAAATTGACAAATGCGTAGGGCAATCAACTAAATAAAAATCCAAAAAGGTGTTTAGCCAAAAATTTTATAGAAAGGGTCCCCATTATTGATGTGTTCACTTCAAAAATGGGGGGGTTGTGTTTTTACCACAACAGGTGGATATGTTGCTGATCATTTAAATGAATTTAATACAGTTACTAGTTAGTTAAGTTCTGTAGGGGTAAATTTTGATGATGAAGTTAGGGCTCTGTTATTTCTGTGCTCATTGCCAGAAAGT
>APFE030522712.1:5816-17130 GCA_000404065.3 Pinus taeda | reverse complement strand
AAAAAAGTGTTGCTTTTTGTATCCTCATAATGTGCTGTCAATTCTTCCGTAAAATTGCCCAAGTGATAATTTGTTTACAAGAGAAAAGCCATTGATACCATACAAACTGATTTGGTTCCAAATATAAAGTTGCAATACGTATCTTTTGCGTGTTTTGCACATTATTGAGATCGAAAAATTGCTCAATTTGTAATATCCATGTTCCGGGATCCTTGCCTTCAAAATTCCTCATATCAATTTTTGGAATATGGTGGGTCTTCAATCCAACATTAGAGTCTATGAAATCATGATTAACATTTCTTTTGTTTGCATCATGAGTTTCCTTTACTACCCTTTCACCATTAGTAAGTATTTCTTGTAGAAAATTTGTCAAATTTGTCTTCAAATTTGCCATGCATGTCTTCAAATCTATCTTCAAATCATCCATCTTAGCTTCCACGCCATTCATCTTAGCTTCCATGCCCTTTATCTTAGATTGCACACCATTTCTCTTAACTTCTGTTAGCTTTTGTGAAAGTGACATTTGTTGCACTTGGTCTTGTAATTTTGATATATCATGTAGCATTTCTTCCTCTTCTTCATGAGTCATGCTAGAGATTTCATGTTGCTTACTAGGTGTTTGCATTTTCTTTCCTCGGGGTATCAGTTACCAATAATAATGCTCTACTATTCCCTTTGAATTCCTTCAAATAATTTTTCAAACCAAGCTTAAGCAAAAATTTAAAAAAATCTACACACCTTTTTTCACTTTGTAGGAGCTCGATATTGCCTCTGATGTATCTCTGTAATTTCAAAACATCCAGTTCTAAAATTGTGACCCGCAGTAGCCCTCTGTGTCCTCTTTCCAACGCCACCAATCTGATCCAAATTGGATTCTCCAAAGAAAAGTTATGCCAAATCTCCCACAGTGACTTGATTATAGAATAGTTCAATAGAGCGAACTTATACGGCGTGCCACGTGTCCCTGTTTCGACCTTTAGCTCTGAAAAATATATACAAGAAACTGCAGTCCGTCCTCTTTCTACACCTTCATATGAAATTTCAATCTGATGCTCAGAGAGAAAGTTATGACGATTTTCCCCAGGTCACCTGTTTGGAATGTAATTCAGGAGTCTGCAAAAAGACCAACTTCCTCAGAATATCTCCGCAAAAGCGCGAAAAGCTTTGAAATTCGAACCCGAGGTTCAGTGTGATTTCATCTCAAATGGGTTTTTTTTTTCACTTCTGAAACATTGCAGAAAAAAATTTATAGCGAAGATGCCACGATGACCTATTTGGAGCAGCGAAACCCTAGAATCCAAAGCTCTGATACCAAATGCTATGAAACCAGCTCACAAAAAGATAGAAAACATAGATCAATGCCTTAGGATTCAGCCTCTTCGAGGTGACAACCTCTTTTACATTAAACAAATGAACGATTCTTTGATGATTCAAATGACAAAACCTGCTTTCTATATATAGGAGTCTAAGGAGTCACAATATAACCCAACTGACCTAACAATAATAATATAAAGGTACCAAAATAACAATAGAGGGATTCTATGGGGTGCAGTAATAACAATATGGGGACAATAGGGGCACAACAATATTAATAAGGGATACAACTACAATAGTAATGGGGTAATCACTAGTATTGTAGGATCCTAACAAAAGAAACTTATAAAAGACATGTTCTTCATGACCATTGCAAGAAAATAAAATTATTTTTGATGTGTTTTTTGTCAAACCACAATTGTCAAGTCGTCTTGCCCAAGAAAAGAACCCTTTCGTGTGGATACAAGACTATATATATATATATATATATATCCTATTCGTTGTTAGGTCCCTATAATATTAGTGTAGCCCCCATATTTTTATTGTTGTGCCCTTACTTTATTATTGTTATGTAGGACCTAATTATATTGTGACCCTTTAGAGCTCTCTATATAAAAAGGAGTTCTTGTCATTTGTATCATCAAAGAATTGTTCATATATGTGATGTAAGAGGAGGTTTCCTCCTCGAAGAGTCTTTTTTTTTGTGATCTAGTTACATAGCATTTGGCATCAAATTTTTGGATCCTAGGGTTTCGCTGCTTCAAACAGGTCACCTTGGATTTTTTGCTATAACATTGTTTTGCGAGGGTTCAAAAGATGAAATTTCAATCATGTGGACTGGAAAACTTGATGAATATTGTGTAAAAATTTTAGAGATTGGTTTGCTATATTCTCTAAGATATAGTTTAAGGAAGTTAGGGTTTTTGTATTTTCCAAAATTCTATCTCAAATAGGTATCTTGGGTAAAATCATCATAAATTTTGTTTTGATCATCCAAATTAAATTTTGTAAAAAGTGGCTTAAATTTAACAGACTGCATTTTTGTGTGTGTCATTTTTAGGGCGGAAGGTAGAAACAATGACACTTGGCATCATGTACAAGTTCACTCTACTGAACCAGTCCATAATCAGGTCATCATGGGAGATTTGGAATAACTTTACCTTGAAGAATCCAATATTGGTATGAATTGTGGCATTGGAAAGAAGACTCAGAGGGATACCATAGGATGAAATTTCAGACCTTGGAGATCCAAAATTACATATATACACTAGTTTCAAGATCGAGCTCCTAAAAACAAGAAAAGATGTGTATTTTTTTTTTAAATTTCCATAACTTTTGTTTGAAAAATGGATGCATAGTAAGCCAACAGAAAGCTCTAGTATGATGCATGAAATAGAGGAATAATTGCAACATGATATATCAAAATTACGAGACCAAGCGCAACAATTTTTTCTCTCGCAAACAGTAACAAAAAATGAATTGGAAGCGATGATGAATGTTAAGATGGATGGTTTAGAAGCAAAAATAAAAGGGGACATGGGGGTTTTGAAGGATGCTTTGAAAGCAGACATGGAAGCAATGATGAATGTCTAGATGGAAGGGTTGAATGAAGGTTTGAAAAATTTGCTACAATAAAGGCATCATAGTGGTGACAAGGCATTCCGTGAAAATAAGGATGAGGACAAAAGGAATATGAATTATTATTTTAGAGACCCCAACATTGGGTTGAAGACTAACCACATTCTAAAGATCAATATGAGGAAGTTTGATAGCAAGGATATGGTAACATGGATACTATAGATGGAGCAGTTATTTGATCTACACGATGTGCAACACACACAAAAGGTACGCATTGCATCTTTATATTTAGAACCCAATAAATTTGTATCGTATCAATGACTTTGTTCTCGTAAAATACTAGCCACTTGGAGAATTTTTATGGAAGAATTGATAGCACATTATGAGGATACAAAGAGAAATACCTTCTTTAGCCAAATGATAAATCTAAAACAAAGGGGTTCAGTTGGGGAGCATATTGAGAACTTCCACACATTGAATATCAAGGTAATTGATATTATATAGGAGCATATGATTGATGTATTCGTATGGAATTTAAAGAATAACATCCAACATGAGGTTCACCTTTCGGAACCTAAGTCATTGGAGAATGCATTTAGGCTGATAAGAAAAGTTGAAAGCAAAATTATGGAAACAAGGAAGTATACTACTCACAACTATAAAGATGGAAGTGTTGTTGCTCCCAACCTCCCACAACCTACATGGTTGACCCATCTCAACAGATGAAAAAGAAGAAATGAATCCGACCATTGTAATGCATTATTTGAAATTACCACTCAAACTCTCAAGGTAGAAGGATATATCAAGAAGAAAAAGGTAATAATGTGAATTGATTAAGGTAATACTCATAATTTTATTCATTGTAAGATAACCAAGTATTTGAATTTCTTTCTATACCCAACACCAGAATGTCAAGTGACGGTTCCAAATGAAGGAACTATGAATTTCTCAATCTATACACATCCTCTCATCATATCCATGTGGCTAGTGTACCTCCTCTGTGTGCACTATCATGTGGGTGCTCCAATTCTGTTTAGCATCATGCAATAATATGCTAGCCTCCCTAGTGCACTTTCTCCCATCTTTGGAGGACTCTGCATGAGTGGGTGTCTCCACTCCTTGATCCTTTGTATGTGGTTTCTCCACATCATCTTGAAGTTCCTCCTTTGGAGCTAGAATCTCCTCAACTGCATGTAGTTGAAGATCCCTCTCAAGGGAACATCTCATGTCCTTCTCTTCATCGAATTTTACATCTCTACAAACCATTATCATCCTGTTGGTCGAAAGGTACACTCGATAGTTGTGACGTATATCAGTGTACCCCACAAATATCCCCAACTCTGTTGTTGGCTCAACTGTTTTCCGTGCATCTTTGGTTACATGGCAGTAGACTGATGAACCAAAAATCCTGAAGTGTACCACATCTAGTTTCTTCCCTGAAAAAGCCTCTTTCGGTGTACTCATCCTAAGGATTTGATGAGGGCTTCTGTTTTGCAAATAAACAATTATGTTGTATGCTTTGACCCATAAGTGTAGTGGTAGGCCTTGATCATGCAACATCGCATGTGCTGCTCCTATAATGTTTCTATTTTACCTTTCATCCACCCCATTATGTTGTGGGTTATGAGGTGCTATGAACTTCCATCAAATGCCTTCTAATGCACATAAGTTTTTGAACTCATTCGACACATACTCTCCACCGTTATCACTCCTAAGAGATTTAGCTTTCCTCCAAGTATCTTTCTCGAACAGTGCTTTAAATTCACAAAACTTTGCAAGAATCTAATATTTCTTCTGCATGAAGGAGATCCAACACTTACGAGAAAAATAATCAACAAATATAACATAATACCTATTCTTGGTCATGGATGTTGTCGAGAATGGTCCAAACACATCTGAGTGAATTCGATCGAGGATAGCCTGTGCTTGACTATCTTTGTCATGAAAGGAATCTTTGTTGCATTTTCCCATTGTACACCCTTTGCATGTTTCAACCTCCTTCAGTGTACCCTTGGGAAGACTGGTACAAATTTGTTGCATGATCTTCAAAGCACCCTGATGCAAGTGACCCAACCTCTTGTGCCACAACTCATCGATGTCTCAACTCTCCACCTTCTCTGATTTCATACTCAAGGCAGCACAATATTCTACCTTCAACTTAGAGAGATTCTTCACTCGAGCCCCTATCCTCTTCACCTGTCATGTGGCTATGTGATGAAGGAATGTCTTTCCCTTACTAAATATCACATCATAGCCTCTATCCTCCAACAAAGCAATAGATCCCAAGTTCTTCTTCAAACAAAGAACATACATAACATCTTGCAAAGTGAGGGGAGAACCCAACTCCCTCTAAAAGGTAATTTTATTGAGCCCGGTAGCATTATACCTCACTTCATCACCCATCTTGATATGCATATGGAGATCCTTCTCCTCCAAGTTACTAAAGATCTCTTTGTTACCGGTCATGTGGAAAGAAGATCCATTGTCCAGGTACCACACACTACCCATCATCGATGACACCAAACAAGCGATGAGGGTAAAGCCCAGTTTGAATTGTGATCCAAGAGCCTCACATGCTGCTCATCCTAAGGGATTTTTACTGACCTTCTTGAGCAGATACTTTGTGGAACAATGTCCCAGCTCGTGACAGTGAAAGCACCTGACTTTCGACATGTCCTTCTTCTTGTCGCCCTAACAAGAATTTAATTTAGAATGGGATGGATTTCCCTTCCCTTTCTTTGCCTTACCCACTAAAGCACAATGCTCCTCATCATCAGTCTTTAATGAGGATCTATATCTGGTGTTCCATCAAATCTCTTCTTGTACCAAATCAAACCACAACCACTCCCAATCTAGTAGCTTCTCCCTCCCATTAACTGAGTCATGATAATTGTGCCAGCTCTTGGTAAGTCCTAGAACTGTTAAACTCACCATATCATCTTCGGCAACAGTAATCTCGACAATTCCAAGCTCATCCCAACAATGGGTGAACTTGGTCAAGTACTTCGAAATTGAGTCGCCCTTCTCCATCTTGATATTTCTGAGTTTGTCCTTCAGTGCCAACTTCCTATGATCACTGTTATTTTGAAACAGGTTCCCCAATGCCTTCCACATTGCATATGGAGTGTCCTTACCATGGAGACACGTGCCAATGTGATGTCGAACGCCTTCCAAGATAATCCTTATTGCTTTTGCCAAACACTTTCCCCATTCAGCCAAATCTTTAGAATCTAATGTTGGAGGTTTAGGAATGTCATGATCTATGAATTCCTTGAGGCCATTGTCTTCCAGCACTACCTCCATCTTATCCTTCCAAGCTATGTAATTTGAGCTACCCTCCAAGGCATACTCAAATCTCAAGTCGTAGAATGACATATTGCTGACTCTGAAGTATAAACTTGCAAATTCGATTTCACCTGCACAACAAACTCAAATTGTCCTCTTCTATATTATCTTCAGCTCTGATACCATGTATATTTTTACTGTAGATTCAACCACTTATTTGAGATGCTAAAACACAAGACAGGAATCTACTCTACTCTTCAGTGGAAAATGAAATTGGTCGATGAAAACAATAAGCAGAAAAGGAAGAATATCAATCACATATAACACAATATTTCTCTAGGAAAGTAACTGCTAAAAACCTCGACTATCTTTATTTCATTAACTAGAAGATCTGAGAAGAAAATACAATGCTTGTTCAACCTAAACAATTCCTACACTAGTACAATCTAACTCTCTGCTTCACAAACCAGCTCAAGCCAACACTTAGCCAATTTTGTTTCCTACCAAGCTCCTACTTACTTGCGTAATTCCTAACAAAATTAACCTGTATTTAATTAGGAAATCCACTCTCCATAACTACGCAATCCATCCATAGGCCCTCAACTGATTACATGCATCATCTGTACAACTCGGAAAATTATACAATTGATAGTACATTGTCCCTGAACTCTAATCTCAACTGGGTCTTCATCTAAACTAACATGCATGAGTTATTTATGAGTGAATCTTTAGTTAAATGGTGTGGTACTGAGGATGCACTAGTGCCCTTCCCCACTACTAGATTCCTACTAATTCCTTTAACAGTTAGAACTAGTTTAACTGACTATAGCTCAGTTAGACTGAGTTAATTAATTACAACTCAAAAGAACTCAACCTGGGCCCCTAAAATTTAGGGATCACTCTACATGACTCTAGATGGACTTCCAACTCAAATTTCCTAATTCAATTAAGTCATTTTAACTTAATTAACTATTACAAGTTGTTTCGAGAATAGAATTTCGATTTAATTCAAGGACAAATTAAATTGGAACTTCTTGTTGTTATTTCTAACACTGGCATACCTATAGCATGAGAGCATCTAGAGATCAAGTGGTGAAAAACTTCAATGGGACCCAGGGGCTAGCTACCTGAGTGGTTGGGATGATTCCTAGGAGTCTTGTAGCTGATGTGGAAGGTTTGTATGTTCTATTTCCATCAATTCCACCTTGTTAAGGTCACATAGGAGGTTGAATCCCATCATAGTAGCCTCTCGTCACATGTTTACCTTGGTTGGTCAGTTACTTGGGTAGATGTGGGAGGAGGGCATTACAAAATGATAAACAAATAAAAAATATCACCATATAAAAGTATGTTTGTAATTAATGATCATAAACTAATATTCTCTAAATTCCACACAGATAGCTTAACTAGCCTTATTTAATATTAAATTTACTTTCAACCAACCTTGAATTGTCTGCTTGAAAAATGTAAATCTTAGCATTGAAATAATTTGATTGATTCACTTGCCACTATGTTCTCACATGTTTCAAATACTTAAAATAGTAATTTCATTTAACTCAACCTAAGAACACTAAGTAATTTATGTGTAAAGGACAAATTTTTTTAGTCAAAATACATTTTCACACTTTATGAATATTAGGTAAACTGGACTAAAGGAAATAATCAAAGTTGATTTAGTCAAACGATGGTGGTTTTGGGCATGTGGTTTAGTGTAGCCATGGTTTTATGTCGATCGGGTTGCATGTGATGGAGCCTTTACAGGGCTGGGAAGACTTCATTGTAATGGGTCCCAGGAGGTGAGCGGTGAAGACTTGAATTCCATTGGGCTAGGGTTTTCCCCAGAATTAGGGTTTTCCTAGGATAAATATGGTGCACTTTGTGTATGTTTTATTATTGTTGTGTGTTTAAGTTTTCTCTCAGTAAATAGTTAATGCTTTCCAGTTAAAGTTTTTCAAATGTGGTACCAGAGCTAGATATTCGCTTCAAGGTTTATATAGCCTAATGAAGCTAAATTGTTAGGGGAGATCTAAGCGTTCTCTAAATTCATCTGGTGGATGTCAATTTTAATGTGAGAGTGATGTGCATGTTAAGATTATCGTTTTCAGATGGAGATGGAGGAGTGAAATATGCTCTCTGTGGCCTACAAGAACGTGATCATTGCCTCTAGTCCTCCTTGATGTCATAATAGCATAAATGGATTTCACCACCTGAAATTCAATCAATAATTTTAAGATCAATGGAAAAAATGGTGGTAGCATCCATGGTGGAGTCATGCAACAATGCATGGACTCACCTCGAAGAGCAATGTAGTGTAGCCAAGGCTGAGGTGCAGAAGTAAAGATACTTGTAGTGGGTAGACATGTTGGTGAAAGGTGGCTCGTAAGAAAGTCAGATGGATGTGTTCCACTATGCACAGTGAAGTAAAACAGCAACTAGGCAAAACCTGGTCAAAAGTAAAGTTTGCAAGATGCATTTAATAGTGACTCTAAGGTGATATGCTTGAGTGTGGACTCACGAAAGCAAGATCAATAAAAGGAGAGTTGTCTAGAACGAGCAACATTCATCAAGGCATGTATGCATTGTGATGGTGATGAGGCAAAAAATTTGGTGTTGGAATGCAGAAATTTTGTGGTAGATCTATTTCCCAAAACATAGAGGCATAGGAGCGAAAGTACTTCTCCACGGAAATTATAACGACTCAACCTAAAGGAGACAACACCAAAACCCCCAAGAAGGCCATCAAGGGTCTGTTGTGAGGCTTCATTTAGGTAGAGTTTTACGATATGGTGGAGTTCATGTAGGCCAAAGCCAATTTGGTGAACAATTTTGGTGACAATTATAATAACTAGCAACAAGGAGTTAATGGATATGTTAATGGTTGTCGAGGCCGATTGGAGCCTCTGAAACGAGCATTTGCCAAACATGGTAGTGTTGCAATCAGTATGGTGCAGAAATAGCATCGTGGATTCGACATTGTGACACCATCATTGGAGGATCCATGAACCAAAAGTGAAAACAACAGCCCTTGGGCCATGCACCCATGGTTGGGTAAACAACATAAGGTTTTTGAAAAAGTGGGAATTTTGCGATGGATCAAAGGTAGTGTAACAACGAACCTCTAGGTGGCAACGCTGACAACCTTGGCAGAAGGACTAGTGGAGGAATTGTGTGATTATTTGGCTGAGGAGGAGAGTCCTGTGTGAGCTCTACAAAACTCTTTAAGTGGTTGTCACAATGCAAGAATTCACTTAAGAGATGACCAAGGCAAAACTAGTTGTAGAGCGATTCAGTTAGAAAGGAGAAAACCTAGTTAGAGGATGGAAAATGAGTGCAACAATCAAACAAAAAATATTATAATGGATTCAATTATTGCATGTAGATGGGTTGTAAGACCTAGTAACCTAGGAAATTAAAACCCAAATCATGGGCCAGGTTCGTAGATGACACAAGTGTCAACTGGCCGCATGGCGAGAAAGAACTAAGCAAGTTTCTGGAACACCTCAATAGCTTGTCTGAAGACATCAAATTCACCATGGAAACAAAAGAAAATAATTGCATTCCCTTCTTGGACATTCTTCTCATAAGGAAGGAGGATGGTTCCATAGGGCACAAAGTCTTTAGAAAGAAAGCCCATACCGATAACTACCTTCACTCCCATTCTCATCACCACCCTGCCCAAAAAATGGGGGTGCTGCAAACCCTCTTCACCAGAGCCTATAGAATCTCAGACATAGACCATGCTGAAGAAGAAATTTCACACCTTAAAAGAACTTTTGCCAACCTAGGGTACAGCAGTAAAAGCATTTATAAAGCCATTCAAAGAGCAATATCTGTAAAGAATAATAACAAGACCAAAGACGCCCCCACCTCTAATGCCTACCTCCCTTACATCCAAGGTGTCACAGATAAAATAGCTAAAATCCTCAACAAGAAAAATATCAGGACTGCTTTCAAACCCTGGTCCACCATCAAGCAAAGAATGAATTCTGTTAAGGACAGCCAAGAGCATCTTCAACAGAAAGGGGTATACATCATCAAATGTTCTTGTGGGGATCATTACATAGGAGAAACCGGCAGATCTGTTAGGATTAGACTCAAAGAGCATAGCGCGGACCTCTGCCATGAAAGGGTCTGATCCTCAGCCTTAGCTGAGCATGTAGGCAAGACTAATCACCATATATGCCTTGAAGATGCTAAGGTGATTGCCAAGGAAGACCACCATTTCAAACGAAAGGTCAGAGAAGCTATTGAAATCATTAAACATCCTAAAAACTTTAATAGGGATGGTGGAATGGAAATTAGCAGAAACTGGAACCCCTTGCTATCCCCCGTAGATCTCAGTGACTAGGTAAAAGTGGCCCTATGTTCCTAGCATTTTAACTTGCACCTCTAATATCCCTTGTCTAGTGAGCTCGTCTTCTCTTTAAAAGCCTAGGTTTAAGGGTATCAATATTAATCAATATAGAGGCTAGTTCTTTAGTTTAACAATAATATTAAACTAGCAATAGCAATGGAATATAATTAATACTATGTAAATCATTTACAATTAATATCTATTAGATAGTCATAACAATAATATTTTTTCAAATAATAAAAATAAATAATAGTTAATAAATATATATAAACCATACATAGCAATAATTAATAATATTGCAAATAACATGTATTAGGCATGCATTACATTAAAATTTACAAATAAAATAATATTCAATAAGTATTCTTTAGCAATACATAAACAATAACTAGTATTTTTTGCAAATAATATTCATTAGGATGCATAAACAATAAATATTAATAAACAATAATATTATTAATAGCAACATAGTTTAGAAAATTCATTAATAAACTAGCCAATAAAAATTATAAATATTTTAAAAGAACCAAAAAACAAATTAACTCAAGCATAAATAGTAAAGACAATTAAGTAAATAAACCTAGAAACAAATTATCGTAAAAATTGGGTGAAATAATATAATAAATGGCATACAAAAAAAATTAAAATAATAATAAATGGCATTAATTAGGAAATGAAATTGTAATAAGCAGAAATATTTATTAACTGCTAGGAATTATAAAAAACAGTTAGAATAATTGTGACATTACTAATTAAAATATTAGAAAAGGATGATTAATAATA
>APFE030522706.1:87946-120597 GCA_000404065.3 Pinus taeda | reverse complement strand
GAGGAGGCGGAGTTATTGTGCCATTAAACCCTCACCAAAACCCAGCTACCTTTCAGCGCGGGAAATGGTCACATGGGCTAGTCACCACGTAGGTGCCACCTCAGGGTTTTGGGGTGTGTCATCAAATTTTTGGTATTAGAGAAATTTTTTCCTTAGGGAAGAAAGTTTAACTATGGAGGTAGGAAGAAGAGGAAGAGGAAGAGGTGTTTGGAGGGCAGTTGATGAAGGACTGCGTGAGGAAATCAGGATCTGAAGTGCCAGATTGGCAGTAGTGGAAGCAGGGAGGTGTAGGGATCCAGAGGGTGGTGATGTTAGTGAAGAAGAAGCTATAGCTACAACAGATGGGTCCAATGAGGAAGGACCAGAGACAAGGTTGTTAAAATTTGTTTTGTTAGCAAGCAGCCAACCGAAGCCTAAACTGTCAACTTATGTTGGCAACTTATCCACTGAAGTATTATTGGACTGGATTAGCAAGTTGGATAAGTATTTTGAATGTGAAGAACTCGGTGAGGATAGGAGGGTCAAATTCGCAGCTACAAAACTAAAGGGGCATGCAACACTGTGGTGGGACAGTGTGCAGGCAGAGCGAAGGAGATTAAATAAGCCACCAATTAGAACATGGGCCAAAATGATCACCAAAATGAAGGGTAAGTTTTTACCTAAGGATTATTAGATTGCTCTATACGGACAGGTACAGAACCTGAAACAGAGAGCAATGATGGTGAAGGAATATACGAAAGAATTTTATAGATTGAATTTACGAGCAGGTTATGTTGAGGATACCCCAAAAAAGACAGCAAGTTTCATGAATGGATTACGGGTGGAGATACTGGATGAGATCAGTATTCTCTCTCCCAAATCTATAGAAGAAGCATATCAAAGTGCCTTAAAGGCGGAGGAGAATATCACCAGGAGATAGAATGCCAGGAGAGGACGTGGAGCTGGCCGAGGAAGGGGACAGTGCTTTGGCAGAGGCAGAACTGCCAACAACAGTGAGGAAGGTAGCAGTTCAAAGACCGCAGGGTCGACTGAAAAGGATGGTAACACTAGAGGGGGAAGGCCTTACCAGCAAGGTAGAGGTAATGGCAGAGGCAAAGGAGTTGCATACCAGTGTTACAAGTGCCACAAATGTGGGCATAGATCGTTTGAATGGCCTGAAAATGATCAAGTAGGACAAAGGGGAGCATATGTTGCTCAACCCAAAGAAATCGAGGCCCCACCTCAAGAAGTGGAGAACATGCTTGAAATAGGAGAGGCCTTGGTGTTGAAAAAAGTCCTGTTGAAACCAACTAAAGAGTTAGCTGATCAAACACAGCAGAAAGCCCTATTCCGGACTGTGTGTAAATCACATGGGAAGTGTTGTAAACTGATCATTGATAGTGGAAGCACTAATAATCTGGTAGCCATTGAGATAGTGGAGTAAATGGGTTTGAAAAGACTGAAACATCCAACACCATACCGGGTGTCTTGGTTGCAAAAAGGGCATAAACTACTTGTTGACGAGCAGCGTGAAGTGGAATTCCATATTGGGAGGTATAAGGATAAGGTGACATGTGACATTATGTCAATGGATGTGTGCCATATACTACTAGGTAGACCATGGCAGTGTGACAGGAAGGTAGTGCACAATGGAAAGACAAACTGTTATAAGTTTGCAAAAGATGGGATCAAGCATACATTGGTACCCATGAAGGAAGAAGATACAACAGAGAGTAGTGGGTCGAAAGCATTGTTACTAGGGGGAAAAGAGTTCCTACAACAGATGGGAGATGACGAAATCAAATTTGCAATCGTGCGGAGGCCAAGGACAATGTTAGTCCATACTGAAATTAAGGATTTACCGGAGGAAATCCAAGATATGTTGCATGAATTCAGCGATATAGTGGTGGACGATTTGCCAGATAAGTTACCTCGAAAACAAAGTATTAGCCACCATATCGACTTTATACCAGGAGCCAACTTACCCATCAAAGCCGCTTATTGAATGAGCCCGAAAGACAATGAAGAGATTAGAAAATAGGTACAAGAATTGCTGGACAAGGGACTAATTTGGGAAAGCCTAAGTCCATGTGTAGTACCAACAGTTTTGGCTCCCAAGAAAGGAGGAGAGTGGCAAATGTGTATCGACTCCCGAGCAATCAATAAGATTACTATAAGATACAGGTTTCCTTTACCACACATAGACAATATGATGGACTGCTTAAGTGGAGCAGCGTACTTTTCCAAGATTGATTTGAAAAGCGGTTATCATCAGATATGGATTCGAGAAGGAGATGAGTGGAAGACTGCTTTTAAGACTAGTGAGGGCCTGTATGAGTGGCTGGTCATGCCATTCAAATTGAGTAATTCACCTAGCACGTTCATGCAATTGATGAACGAGATGATGAAAGAGTACATCGGGAAGTTCGTTATAGTGTACTTGGATGATATTCTTATTTTCAGTAAGACCATGGAGGAACATTTCAGACACGTCAGGTGTGTCTTGGAAAAACTACAACAAAATAAATTGCTATCAAATTTGAAGAAATGCACATTTTTCAAGAAGGAATTGATTTATTTGGGGTTCGTGATCTCAGCGAATGAGTTGAAGATGGATCCGGAAAAGGTTGCAGCCATAATTAGCTGGCCATCCCCAAAGAGTTTATTTGAAGTGCGAAGTTTTCATGGGCTAGCAAGTTTTTACAGGAAGTTTATAAGGGATTTTAGCGGTATCTGCGCGCCCATGGTGGAAACTGTCAAGAAGGCCAATCGGCCATTTCATTGGACTAATTCAGCTGAAAGGAGTTTTCAGCTGCTGAAAAAGAAGATTATGAAACACCCTGTTTTACGGTTACCAGATTTCAACAAACTTTTTCAAGTTCGTTGGGATGCTAGCGGGACAGCCATTGGAGCAGTGCTGAGTCAAGAGGATAAACTGGTCGCCTATTTCAGTGAAAAATTAAACGAGAGCAGACAGAAATGTTCGTCTTATGATAAGGAATTCTATGCAATAGTACAAACACTGAAACACTCGAGACACTATTTGCTGGGAAATGAATTTGTCCTATTTTCGGACAATTATGCACTGCAATATGTTATGTAGCAGCACAAGTTAAACCAAAAACATGCGAAGTGGGTGGAATATCTCCAAAGTTTCATGTTTTTATTAAAACACATCAGTGGACAAGCCAATAAAGTGGCAGATGCATTAAGTCGAAGGAGTTTGATTTTGCAGGAAGGCAGAGTACAAGTGTTGGGTTTTGAACATTTTAAAGATTTGTACGAAATAGACGCAGATTTTTGCGAAGCATACGAAGCTTGCCAGAATCCGTTGTTGAGGGACAACAACTTATGGTTAGATTATAACTTGCATGAAGGATTGTTGTTCAAAGGTGGACAATTGTGCATCCTAGAGTGTTCAATGAGGGAAAATCTAATCCAGGAGAAGCACAATGGTGGTATAGCCGGACATTTTGGTGTAGACAAGACATTGGACCAGGTAAGTCATTTTTATTATTGGCCAAGGATGCGACGAGACGTGCAACAGTATGTGGCTAGATGCAAGATGTGTCAACTGGCAAAGGGACATAGTCAAAATATGGGACTGTATACACCATTACCTGTTCCAGACAGGCCATGGGATTCAGTCAGCTTAGATTTTTTTTGGGTTTGCCGAGAACACAAAAAGGATACGATTCAACTATGGTAGTGGTGGATCGATTTACAAAAATGGCACATTTTATTCCTTGCAAGAAGACCAGTGATGCCATGCATGTAGCCCATCTATTCTTTACAAAAATTGTCAGGCTGCATGGCTTACCAAAGTCTATTCTTTCAGATAGGGACGTGAAGTTTATGGGCCATTTCTGGCGAACTTTGAGGAAGAAATTGGACACTAAACTAAATTTCAATTCAACTTATCATCCATAGACTAATGGGCAAACTGAAGTAGTAAACCGAAGTCTGGGAAATATACTACATAGCTTAGTTGGAGAGAATTCACGACAGTGGGATTGTGCACTCGCCCAGGCAAAGTTCGCTTATAACGACTCTCCAAATAGGAGCACGGACGTAAAAACTTTCTAGATCCTGTATGGCATGCACCCTCGCGGAGTGCACGAATTACAGGATTTGGGTCGATTGGAACGGAGGAGTGCTAACGGAGAATATTTCACCAAAATGATTAACGATCTTCACGAAGACGTGAAAGCTAAATTGCAGAACAACAACCAAAAATACAAGCAGAGAGCAGATTTAAAACGACGAGAAGTGCAATTTAATGTAGGAGACCTGGTACTGGCACACCTACGGAAGGAGAGGTTTCCTAAAGGGGAATACAACAAGCTTAAATTGAAAAAGATAGGGCCTTGCCGGGTATTATGGAAGTTTTCTGCCAATGCATAGGAACTGCACTTACCCCCGGGTATTGGGATCTCGCCCATTTTTAATGTAGCAGACCTATACCCTTATATTTCTAATGACATGGACGACAGCTTGACAGGACACACACGGGACACCCAAGGAGACGAAAAGGCAGAAACATGGATCAAACAGATACCGCCAGCCAAGCCTTTAGAGATTGACCAAATACTAGACACTTAGGTAGCCAGGTGCACACACCAAAAGGAGTACTTGCAGTACTTGGTTAAGTGGAATGACAATCCGATTGAGGACAGTACCTAGTTGGATGTTGGACAAATTCAATGCGTCGGGTATTCAATCGACAAGCTCATGGACAGAAGCCATCAGAATCAATCACCCTAGGAGCGTGATGCAAGAGAATCCAATTAGGGAGGCGACAACTGATCATGCTATTTCAGTTTTTTTTTTTTTAAACAAAAAGACAATTTTAATTTTCAGTTTTCTTTATTGTATCACTTTTTCAAGAAGGTTGTCATAGGCAATGTCATTATTTCTTTTATTCTTTTAAAAGTCAATAGATTAGGGAGTGACCTTCATAGATTAATTTTTGAAAATAGGAAAAGGAATGTAACTGTAAAGTTGTAGCTGCAAGTAGTTCCTCAACTGAATGAGGCCACAAGTAGTTTACATACATGAAAAAGAAACAAGAAGCAGGTTGTTGCTGCCAAACAAAAGAACAGAAGCTAGATAGTGTAAATCTCTGACAAAACAATTTCTCTTTTCTTGAATAGTGAAAGAAATTATTTCAGATAACCATCAGTATTTAATATGAATGACTGCTACTGTGTACGAAGTAAACTATTAGAGGACTGTAACGAGACTGTGCATCGAAATAAGCAACTACAGACTGCTAGTGAACTCATTCAGGTACTTCACAAGACAACATATTGAAATTCTTACAAACAACAAAATAATTCATTTCTTTCCATAAATACATACATATATATATCGCATAAATATTTATTATAGTAGAGAAAGTATCTTGTAACCCTACGCGGGTTCAGAGTCTAAGGCAAGTTGCCTTTCCAAACAAAATATACAAATACCAGAGACAGTCCGTAGACATTTCATTTCAGACCTAGGAGGGTTTCTGAAACCCAATAGAAGACAACTATTACAAAATAGACAACATAGCCTAGGACTTTCAAAGGAGGAACAGGCTCAAGCATAAACAGAATGAGACTACGTCTCTGAAAGGTCCAACCTACAGCTATCAAGTAAAACACACAGGAAAGACACTACTCGTTTCAAGTGACCATGGCCACGGAGAAGTGAAGGAACAGAGGCCATTGAGGGCCAAACCCTCATCACCAATGCCGAGGAATGAATCACTTGCACAACAAACAAAAGATGTTTAGAGAGGCAGCATAACTAACATATAGAAAGCAAATCGAAAGAAGGGACACAACATTACAGTCAGAGGGTTACTTGAGACGGAGGGCGGGTTTCATAATCGAACCCAGAACTGATAATGTTCAAATCATAGCCACAAAGCCATGAACCCCAACTACTCAAAAGGAGCAAACCTGTTAGTAAATGAAGAGCAAGCAAGAAGTTTGAAACTGGAGCAGAAGAATTACCTTGCATGAAGACCGAATCGTCGCCAGGGAAGTTGGACTGAGGACTTGACAACAACTACCACCAACTGTCACCAACAAAATGCAGAAGAAAAATGAACCAGTAGTTACAACAAACAAGTTATAGTCACAGAACAAACCTCGCATGCCCAAAATAGTCACAAGACTCGGAAACATTTCATGAAACCATACAAGGAGCAGCCACCAAATTCGATGGAATAGCATCCCTAAGTTGCCCAAAGGCATAGAACCAAGGTCGAGACCGGGACCAGCGAATGGCGGAAGGCATAGGGACATTGTTGTCGGCGGAAGGAACCAGGTAAGGAACAGAGCGAGTCCAGTAGTGACAAATGACCAAGCAAACCCGCAAAGACAAATTAGAACCCTAGCACAGAGGCCGAGGATAACTCGGGGAGGAGGCGGAGTTATTGCGCCATTAAACCCTCACCAAAACCCAACTACCTTTCAGCGCGGGAAATGGTCACATGGGCCAGTCACCACGTAGGTGCCACCTCAGGGTTTTGGGGTGAGTCATCAATCCATCTTGGCATCTGGTAGTTCCAAAGTTAAGATGCATCTAGGCTTGTTTAACTTTTTAATAAAATGTTTTTTATTTTATTTTTATAATTTTTTATTAAAAATTGACAAAATGACAAATTTGAATTATTAATTTTTTATAAATTAAATAATATGGCCCTCAGAAATTCAATACCCATTTTCAAGCTTCCAGAAATATCAAAAGGGAGGGAATAAGTTTTGGAGATGCCAGAGAAGTTGCCATGCAACTAGACTTATTTCCAAAGATTATATTGTTTCAAAACACATATCCATAAAATAATGGGCTTCCATTTCAAAGTTTCCCCTGGGTCAGTTACAAATTCATTTTAATCAACTCCATCTAAAAACTTAACATAATATTTTGTAAAGATTGACAGATGTGTAGAAATTTTGGCAAATTATACTAATTTGTAAAATGTCAAATTGTTGAATAATGTTTAGAGATATTTTTGTAAAAATATTCAAATTTGAAATTTCTAAAGGGAATTTTATTTTATAGAATTTGAGCAAAATCATTTTTAGTAAAAATAGAGATTTATGAATTTTTTTACCAAAAAAATAGAAAATTAGCTCAATAGTTTAATTTACCCTTAAAATTTTCCCCTATAATTCTAAAACATTACTCATCTAATAACAAAGGTTGTATCTAAAATATTACTCATCTAATAACAAGAAGAATATTACTCATCTAATAAGAAGAGTAATATCTAGAATATTACCCAAAACCTTTTCCAACAATGACCATCAATGGTCAAACTAAATCTGTAAGGAGCATTTATGGGGTTCCTAGCATAGGGCCAGAAGAGTCTATCAAGTGCCCTTGAATTTTGACAAATTAGTGTCACAAAATTGTGTTATTTTAGTTGTTGTTCAATTCTATGTACAATGGCACCCTACAATAACTAACAGATGTCAATTAGTGTCACAAAATTGTGTTATTTTAGTTGTTGTTCAATTCTATGTACAATGGCACCATACAATAACTAACAGATCTGTTCATTGCACCAGATGCAAAGGGTGACAGGTTTATATCTAGAATATCACCGAAATCGTGACAAGGAATCACATATCTAGAATATTATGCAAATGGTGATAGGTGTCATATTTACAATATCACCCAAGATCTTGTTAAACAATGGATATCAACTCTCATACTAAACACGCAAGGGACATTTATGTGTTCTTGGCATATGGCTAGATAAGTCTATCAAATGCTGCTAAAATTTTGACAAGTACCACAAAATGATACAATTTTAGCTATTGTTCAATCTTATGTACAAGGCACCATCCAACAAGATATTCCAAGCATGTCACATTGAAAGGACTATTAATTTCCCATTTATTCGGTTTAATTTATGCAGACTGATTCCTACTGATACCATTCCAACTGTTTCAAACAATAACATTTTCCAAAGGTCTCTTTCACTCTCATTTCAATTAAAACAAACCCTTTTCTGGTCAATTTCCCATTTATTCCTTTTAATTTATGCATACTGATTCCTATTGATACCATTCCAACTGTTTCAAACAATAACATTTTCCAAAGGCCTCTTTCATTGCAATACCATTTTCTCTATTGCATTCATGTACATATGCTTTTATTTCCATTTCTGCAGATTGGTTTCATGAAATTAACCAATGCCTATTTTGCATCTAAAGAATTTCAATTGAGATAACTAAACAAAACATTGAAAATATTACCCAAAACCAAAGAATTTCAATCGACGTAACTAAACAAAACATTGAAAATATTACAAAAACCACATTTGAGTGGCCTCTCTAGTATCACAATAGCCTTTATTTATAAAAAAAAAGTTATTTTAAACTACCCTAGACATCTCATTGTAAGTACAACATGCAAGACTTTTTTTGCCTGCCAGTTTTCATGTATTTTTACATTGAAGATCTAATCGAAAGATCGTTGTAAAACTTCAAAGTGGTGTAAAATTCCCAACATTTAAATGCTATAATGGCCAGAGCACGAGCCCAAATTTCTACAAAGATCAAATGCAAACAAATGCACTAAAAACCAAAGAAACCTAGTTCACTGGCCCTTTCCTTCTCAAATGTGTCAAAGTACTGGTAAATAATAGTCACTGCAAGAAGGATTCCTGTACCAGAACCAATAGCCCCCGTAAAATCAGCCATGACAATAAGAGCACCAATGCACATGCCGCCAAAAGTTGCAGTTGCTGGTATGTAACGGTTTAGCTGTTTCTGAAGATTAGATTCTTTGTGGCCTGGCATAACCATTTGTTGCCCCTGCATTTTAAGGGAATACATTTTTTATTTCGATATCAAAGAATAAGTAACCAGCAAATGATGACAAAATAGAAATCTATAAAACTAGATACTCTCCTTTCTAATTTCCTACCTTTAGTTGCTTTGCCACATTTCTGGCAGATGAACTAGATACTTCAATCCGTGTCTTTGAAAACAGTGCACATGCTGTCAGCATAAAAGTGAAATAGAAAAGAACATGCAAAGGATTTGCTGCCATCTCTAGCAAGCTACATACAAACGATAATTTATTACTCACAATCGTTATGTAAGACAGAGACTCTTTGGATATATGCGGTAACATCCACGCATAAAGCAAATCCTTCCTATTATGCTTATCGCCCATATCAAACTTGTATCAAACTTTTTATCACCCATATCAAACTTTTTTTTTCAACGGAACGGGTAAGAGTGTTTGTATTAATAAAAAGTTGGGATTGGGCCCAGAACCTTTATTTCTGCTTTTTTGAAAAACAAAAAACAAAAGAACGAGTCTTCAATATAGTGAAGGCACAGTTTACCGCCTCTTAAGCCAGTTCAGACACAAAAAATTCACCACTATAGACTCTGTACAAAGTCCAAAGCCCCAAGGAGGAAGCTAATCGGTCACAAAATACCAAAATTTGACTCAAGTAACGATGCCAAAGATCACCAGGAAGAACGAGAGCCCGCTTCGGACCCCCTAGTGCAACGTGGCCTCTTTCATTCTGCAGGAGCCGCAGGGCTACGACCTCCAATTGCCATCCTGTTAGAAGGAGAGGAGGAGACTTCCAACGCAGCCACCCAGGAACTGAGCGAATCAACTTCCTCCCTTAACTTGTCCAATGAATTCTCCATATAAACACGGTGAGATAACAACCTATCCTCCAGGAAGAGTTGGAAGGAACATCTTTGCGTCTCGACCATGTCTTTGAGTTTCTGAATTGAGGCAAGCAAGGCCTGGGTTGCGTCCAGCAGTTTGTCAATCACTGCAGCTGCATTGAGATTCTCATGAGGGTTGGAATTGCAAGCCATCCTAGAACGAGAGCCCAAATCACTGCTGCCCAGCATAGATAAAATCACACCACCCACTTGTATAACCAGATGAAACAATTGGGAAGGAAGAGGGGCCAACCTAGCAACCAGACTCACAGGAGTTAGAATTACCAACTTTAGAAGCCAGCGAAGTCCAGATTGAAAGCAGAAGGCTCGAGTGAATTCATAAATAGATGAGGCCAGGGCTCTGGCACGATCCATCCTGCAACGAATAGACCTGAATCCCCACGGTAAAATTTCCTGGACAAAGGAAAATCGCCTGAACAAAGAAGTGACGTCGGAAGAGAAAAGCATGGCAAAAGAATGAATTCCATAATCAAGTCTATAACATAGAACACCGCATCCGACGAGTTCTGCAATAACTCATGACTAAGGCAACATAAATGGACAAAACCTCCCTCCGTGAAGGAGAAGTGCCAGAGTGTGTGGCCACCTCTACGCCGACGTTTGACAACTAGGACGATCCATGCAAATACGGAGATGGTAGACGGCTGACCGAAGAGCAAAGATGGTGTTGGGCCCAGAGATCCACTTTGAGTTGTTATTGATTGCTCTTCGAGAGACTCATCGAATTCGAAGGGAGGACAGAGGAAAGGGAAGCTCTCTCCCAAACTGTCATAGAATAATTTAGAATACCTAGCATTATTAAGGGATTGGAATGAAGTCCAGCCTTTGGTTCATTTCAATTACACTTTGGGTCATATTGGCACCCTTTTTAGCAAGCTCATCGGCTGTAGAGTTCAAATTTCTTAAAACATGATAAAAGTCCACTTGTTCAAACTGGGATATTGAGGTGAAGATTCTTGGACTTAATGTTGAGGATTGCCTTTTGGACTTTGATGAACTAACAGATGGCGAATATAGAGTCCCAAAAACAAATATTTTGGAGATTTTGAGTGTCTTGACGATCTCCAATCCTTTTCATGGGCTAAATATTCTGTTTGATTGTTTGTAAATATTCCGCTAGATTGTTTATATCTATTCCAAGATCCCAAGCGAATTGAGAAACAAGGACTAATGATAACCCCTCAATTTTATTGACCAAAACAAAAAACATTGTGCAGGCAATTTACCTGGAAGGTGGAATAGAAAACATTGTGTAGGCATTTACCTGGAAGATGGACTAATGTAATAAACAAGACCTTCTACAGGAATTGACTGACCACTTGCTGAGTATTCAGACTCCTTCCACTTGCCCAATATATTAACAAGGAAGTTTCCATTGTACTTCTGTAAAGCAACTGCAAAACAATAGAAATATACATTCAAGACATGTCAAATACAAATGGAACTCTGTATCCAGATTCCAAATAAATGTATCTGCAGGTTTCCTAAATAAAAGACTAAAAGAAAATATACCTGAGAAATACAATACGAATTTGAAACTTGACGCATGAAAAATACAACCTCTTCAGCATAAATCCAGCTGTCAACTAAAATAAACATGGTGGAAAAGCACCACAACATTATAGTAAAGATGACAGAAGACTACAGAGATCACAGTCAGGAGTGCGACTTGAACCCCACCTCTTCACATTCAGTCAAACCCCGTTGGGAAAATCGTATAAGTAAAAATTCTAAGTTTAGAAATTAGAGAGATAAAAAATCCTTCCTCCAGAGTAAAATGGTTGATTATGCCATACCAATTTAAACTGGACACAGTACACATTTCAAGACAACTGAGACCTGATACGAAATAATCCCTCCTTTCCCATCCAGTAAAACCCCTTTGGTAAAATATTAAGAGAAAAAATTCAGTATTTTCCAAGAAATAGGAAGATCTTCGACTAAACAACGTATTCCTTTGTGTTCGAAAACAAAATCGCAAGTATTATCAATAGGGATGGATTTAATTCAACAACAGAATTTCTGGCCAGAAGCCATGGTCAAAGTGAAATTAAATTGTGAAGCATTCTAAACCATCCGCTTTCTGAATTTTAGGTATGGTAGACCATGAGTAAACCATAAGCAAAGTAGAATTATGAGTCCAATCAACAAGGCCTTGGGCGATGAGATATTTATGCTTTAAGGGCTTGTCAGAACCAAGACAGAACCGTAATCAAGGTTGAATAGGAGTATAAAAATGATCTCAGGCCATCACCGTAAATAAGTGGGTTTTGCATGATGAGATATTATAGGAAAGAAGGGCTCTCATCATAGGAAAGAAGGGCTAAATTTAAACCAGAGAATCAGGTAGATTAGAATTTTTCATGGAACAACAGACGACGATCAAAGTGGCAACTTGACAACTTGGTAGAATATATTTCAATCCCTATGATCTGGGCTGTTTGGGAAAGTACGACTGTCGGGCCTCCTAAAAGGAATAAGAGGAATCCAGATCTGTTCCAATGGAACCTCAGGTTCAGGTATCATTTCAGTAAAACTAAAAAAAATATGTTCAAGAATTATTTTGTGTAAAGGCTCAAGAATCATATTGTTTTTATTTTAAGCTACATAAACTTAATTGTCGTTGTAGATTCAATTACATAAACTTAATTGTCGTTGTAGATTCAATTATTTGCATCAGTTGTTTGCCAGAATGAAAGTGAAAAAGAAGACCATTTGGCAACTTGCCCATCAGAGTGTTCAAAGTATAAAAACCCTGTGATAACTGATAAGTAAATGACTATATAAAGGGTTTTGTAGTTGAATTTGAATTTAGTTAATGGTAGATTTTTGGGAATATTTTGAAATTGAGACTAATATGAATGAAGTCAATTATTTGACTTTGTCCATATTTTATTTCAAAACATTTCCCAAACTTATCATCTTGCCCATATTTTATTTCAAAATATTTCAGAAACTTACCATCAAAATGAATAACAAAGTTTTATATTCTTCAATGTTATCTGTGGAATTAGACAAGGACAATGTCTTTCAAAAATAAAATTTGATAGATGGTCTTGCCTCTCTTCCTATCCTTTTAATTTCCAGGCATACAAAATTGCAGGGATACAAAATTCTAGGGTTTTTTAGATAATGTCGCTCCAAAATTTCTCCAAGAAGCGAAACTGCCTCCACATAATCTTTAAGTAAACTTCGGACATGAACAACTCCTCTGTAGAGAAATCAACGCACCTTGTCTTCATAGAGTAGTGGTATGAATGAATTTGGAGACAACAGTTGTAGGCTTTTGCATCCATGGCGATAATGAAAAAAAAGTCAGCAATTCTTGTGTCCCTTCACCCACAATGAGGCTATCGTGGTATTTGGCTCGGCCCAAGCCACATTCAAGATTGTGATTATTACTGTCCTGTTCATATTAGTTGTTTTTGCCAAAACTGTGTCTAATTCATCTAGGGGGGTTTGGAAGGGGACGGGACAGGAGCAGGGGCAGGTGCCATTAAAATCTTCTATACACAAGAAATAGAAAAGATAAAAAAAACATGGTGCACTAAATTTGTTATGTGCTGAAATATCAGACACGGAGTAGTAATTAATTACCAGAGGCATTGTTTTAATAGACCCCATGGAAAGCACGAAATCTTTAGTAAGTGTGCCTGAAACGAAATTGAGGAGCAACCGCAAAATGGAGAGAGCAAAGAACGGGCTATTAGCATTTGTAACATTATGCAACATAGCCGATAATCCTAATCTCCATGCACATTTACAAGGCCAGAGACGGGGAAGGACACACCCACTTTGTTATAAGTTTGGTAGGCCCCTCCTTCCTGGCAACAGAAATGACCCCTACTTAAGTCTAGCTATATAAAGTACTGTCCGTGCAATTAAATCCTTGTTCTAGAAATCCATTTCGCCCTGGATTCTTAAATGCCGCAATAGATGCCTTGGATTTTGGAGCCCTAATGCTGACATTCCACAACATCAGCACCATGTGGAACCCCAAACCCAAAATTTAACTCTAAGTTTTGCAAATATATTTAATGTATCATCAACATTAATATCATTCGATGTCAAGTAGTCACATAATAATGTCATTTTATTTTATTTATGGCAAGGCTTATGTAAACAAGTTTGTGTGTTCATATTGTTTATAGATTGCTATGAACAAATTCTCTAGATGACTCAATGACATTAGAGCTATAGCATTTTGCACCATGATGATGTTATGTAACATATAAATATATATTTATATGTTTTATAATAATAAGAATATTCAATGTGGTATTGACGACATATTTTATAAATTGTGTTTATTTTAACCTATTAAGGTTTGTCCAAATCAAGAGTGTTATGTGCATTTCTAAATATCTCACATAATTATGTTTATTTCATGTAAATAAAGTGTTTACTGTAGGGTTCATGCTCACTAGAATCTCTTTTCAAGTTTAGTACGTTTTTTTGGTTGGAAAATCTAGTGTTTTCATGATAAACATTTTGCACTAGTTTTTCATCTACTCTATTTAACTTTATATCAAAATGAGGTATGTTATCAATGAAGGCCTATATATATATTTGGCCACTTGTGTCTAGGCTATCTTGTTTAATAGAATACCTTCAAAGGGTTTTCACATTCCATTTAATGATATGGGACGCGTCTTATAGCAAACAACATTTCCTTAAGATCTTTTTAAAACAATGATTATGACAAGATACAATGTGCCAGATTATGGTCATCAGATCAAGTAGTCTTACCAGTTTTTTGAAAAACATCCACAAGGTTTCTAACAATATGATTACTTGTTTATGAAGTTTTAACTATTACAATGCCTATAATTTTTCTAACAACAATCAAACTCCTAAATTTTAACAAAGACAAAAATAATCAATTTTTTGAAAAACATCCACAAGGTTTCTAACAATATGATTACTTGTTTATGAAGTTTTAACTTTTACAATGCCTATAATTTTTCTAACAACAATCAAACTCCTAAATTTTAACAAAGACAAAAATAATTGACATTTAGCTACATTAGGCTTGAATTCAAAGTATTATTTAATGTTTTTATAGATTGATAATGAATAGTTTGGTCAAATAGCCTATGTTCAAGTGATGATAAACCAACCTAGATCCATCTCAACTCTGGATCTACTAAGCTCCAAGAGGGATCAAATCTCTTGACATGCAAACCTCTTTTAAAATGAAAAGAGATTTGATCCCTCTTGGCGCTTGGTAGATCTGGTGTTAAGATGGATCTAGGTTGGTATAATGTATATGTAGTTGGCATTGAAATATTTTATTTATAATTCATGTTCTCCACATTAAAATGTTAAAGCATACCCCCTCATATTTTTCCCTGTATGCATTCATTTAATTATTTTTATTATTAATATTTTCTAAAATATTACATATCAAATCCATATTAAGCATTGAAGGAATTACAAATCTCCCTCATAAATTGAATTAGCAAGTGGTTGTTAATGGAATACAAATTCTCTCAATCTTTCTCTTTATATATGTATATGTTTCATGTTAAAATCTTTTACTCAAGCATATTGAAATATTTGAATGATAACCCACATTAAACTTTTCTTTGTTATTGATACTTTTAGAATCTTATATATCAACTCCATATTAAAAATGAAATAAATTACACGTCTCCCTAGTTATGGAAAATTAGAATATAAGAATTTTTTTAGTTTAAATTACTTTATTTTTCTATATTATGTGATTTAATATGGGCATTGAAATATTTTACTTATGATTGACATAAAATATTTTTGTTATTAATATATTTTTATTTTAAATATAATGAACATAAAGAATTACACATCATAATTTATTTATTTTTACTCATTCCCATATTAAGTAGTCAAAAAATTACATTTCTTCCTCATACTAAAAGGTAATTTTTTTTATACTTTATACTTTATATAAATTTATGTAAAATTAAGGTGCAACTTGAAATATTTTAATTATGGGCAACATTAATTTCTTTTGTTATTACTATTTTTATTTTTTTAATTTATAGTATTATTTTATTATTTTTAAATGTCACGTTTATTGACAACATCTCTCCCATATTGGGTTGTATAGCACCTCTTGACACAACCACTTTCATCCACCTAAAGACATTTGGGAGTTCTTTGTTACAAAATGTCCAATTTAGGTGATGAGCCCCAAAAATGGATAATTATATGGGCTCATTCAGCCTCCTAATTCGACTTAATCCACCATTCTCATTAGTTTATTGCATGTTTTTTTATCATATTTATGCTAATAGAGTGAATTGAGTTAGTCATTATGCCAACAAGTCTAATGGGTGTTTTGTGCTGTTTTTTGGTCAATTTTGAGACAAAATCAAAGGTTTTAATGAGCACTTGGTAGCCAAATCCGTGGAAGAGCAAGGAAGAGGATTTGTAGGAAGGTGTCCCCTTCATTTATGGGCCCTTACCTCGAATTCTCCACCATCAACGCGGAGTTCAAGGGCCACCACATCAATTATCACAAGGGTAGTCGAGCAAGGGCTAGTAAAGTTGCTGTTAACTACAAGTTTTGGCAGTCGAGTTCCTAAAGTTTAGGAGGGTTGTTGGGGTCCTCAATTTGTATAAGTAAGAGGGCTTAGGGCCTCATTTGGGTTGGCAGAAGTTAGCTAGTTTATAGTTCAATTTTAGTCATTTTTTTGGCAGTAGGTTAGCTCTGCATTTCAGCACATTTTCGAGCTTTTCCTTGTAGACAGTTTTTTGATGTAACTATTATTTCTTGAGCAATAAAGATGAATCTAGCTTTGCACCAGCTCTAATCTTTCTCAGGAGGCTATAGCTCTTGGGGTTGGGCCCAACCCAAGTTCCCAGTACCTCCTTTGTTTACTTTTATGTGTTTTTGCTGCATTCTTGGAATAAAATCTGCTATTTAAATTAAAATCTTGTTTTGTTACTTAGGTTGTTTTTAATGGTTAAAGTAGTTTTTCATGTTTAGATTAATTTGATAGGTTAATAATAGAGAATATCTTTAGAAAAAGGCTATCAAGCACCTCTAATCTCACCTCTCCCTCAGTGGAATCATGAGCTGGGACCAAGGTGACCTTGCTGCCACCAAAAACACTGTCTTTGCTTCACCATGCAATTATTAGTGTTAGATTCTCATTTGCAAAAGTTGATACCAGTTGTGATTACATGCTCAGATCCATTCTTGTTTGGTTTCCATAGTTGATTGACGTGATTTGCTGCCAATAAATTGCTATGCATCATGTTTATGGTTTCTAGGTCAAATTAGGTTAAAGAAGTTAGATCTTTGGTTTGCATAGCCTTTGTTGATTAGTTTTGGGAAATAACGTGCATAGTACCTGTGATACCTCCTCATTTATCCTTACCCCATCCATGCAACCTGCTTCGTCCTCTAACTCAGATTCTTGTCTTACGTTTGCCACATTCGATCGCTTTTCCCTAATTCCCAAATTTTTATGCAACATTGCTCTACTCCTCCTTGAACAAATCCAACCATCCTCACCACTCCTCAGCTCCATCCACCACGTCCTGGACCTCATCACACCCTTATTTCACCTCCATATCCACTTCTTCACCTTTCTTCCTCCATCAACCCTCCAAAACTCAATTTTTGAACATCCTGTAGATATTCCAGAACATCTTGTAGAACCCTTGCAGACTTCCTGTAGAAGCTCACGAAAACTGTTTCTTGATAGCCAAACTCTGTGAAACTCTATAGAAGGGTGCTAGGGACCCCTTAGGCCCTCTTCTAACCTTCCCAACCTCCTGCAAGCATTTCCTTTCGCCAATCCACCTCTGCATAGTCAAAAACAGTTAAAGCACATGCACAATAATTCTACCAACTTACTCAAAAATACAAAAAGATGTTTCTTTTCAGATTTCACTTCAAAAGTAGCTTAGTCACATGCATTTTACTTTTCTAAGAGTCAATGGCATTCCTTTCTGTAGCTTTCATCATTTTTCTTGCACCAGTAGGGTTAGTCGGTAAAACTAGGGTTTGCTAGGGTTTGCATTTCCTTTCTGCTTTCAGTTTCTTTTTGCAAGTAGATTAGCCTCCTTTGAGTTAGCTTTCATCTATCAGTTAAAATGCTTTTTCTAAGAGCCCGTAGAAGTTGGCTTAAGCTCCTAGCGGACTTGTGCCAGCTGATCAAGTGACAGTCGAGGCAAGAGCTAGTACTTATGCATAGAGCACCGTCGCTTCCAAGTTTGTTACGAACTACCGGGTTGATAAAAGTAAAGAAGGGAGTCCCAAGAGTTGCAGCATTATTTCTGCAATACTGGGGCCCACCATCTTTTTTGCGTCGTCGCCGGGGAAGCGTCAGAGTATTGGTGATTGCTGTTTTTCTTCTATTTTCTACTACAACCTTATGCTAAGTAGTTTATTTCAGCAAGCATAGAGTAGATTTTTTCATTTCCATTCTGCAATTTCATTTCCGCAAAAGTAGACTAGACATTTCCTGCTTTCATTTCATTTCAGCAAGCGTAGATTAGATATTTCTCGCTTTCATAGATTAGCATTTCAATTCCGCAATTTCAATTCTGCAAGCATAGATTAGCATTTCAATTCTGTAAGCGTAGACTAGCATTTCATTCCTGCAATTTCATTTGAGCAAAATAGATTAGTCCTTTCCTATTTTCATTTCAATTCCGCATTTTCATTTCAGCAAGATAGTTAGTTGTAGTTTAATCTATTTTAGTTTTGTAGGTACAAAGCAGAAAAAAAGCAAAAATCAACCAAAAATATTTCCTTTCATGCCTTGTAGGAGTAGAGATAATTCAGAAAAATGATTGCACAACACCCCCATTGCTTCACACAACCAACCTTCTCTCTTCTTCGATGGGTGTGATTAAAGAACCCTTAGGTGGACAGCAAGACATATTTGAAGAACCTCAAGGGAAGAAGAAGAAGAAACCATTCCTTTGGAGCAAATGGCTACAAGCAGAAATGTTGGGAGCAGTACCTTATCCAAAAACGAATTTGCAAATCAGATGGAAGATTTCAAGAGCGATATGAGGCAGTTTTTTGCCATGCAACTAGATACCTTACAGATCCAAAGGAAGCAAGATGAAGCCAAGAGGGCTTTGGTCATATTTTGTCCCAGGTGCATTGGAAAGCATTCTAGGAACGAATGTCCATTGCACTCCCTAGAAGTATGTTTCGTCTGTGAAGAATACCATCCTACGAATCAGTGCCCTTCCTTGCCTGGACTTAAAGCTGCATATCAAAGAGCCAAAGGAGCCATTGAATCACTCTATTATATGAACCAAAGGAGGCCATATGGACCCATACCCTACCAGCAGGAAATGCAAGGGACATCCCAGACCTATTATGACCCCTATCAAGCCACTTCCATGCCTTCTTGGGGTCCCCCTGCTCATCCTTCCTGGTTCACACCTCCTCCTCCTTCTTTCACAGATCAATATTATGCCCAACCATCTGCTCATTCGTTTCACTCTTATGCTCAGCCACAGCCTCAGTGGAATGCACCTCATCAGGGGTGGAGGCCCCAGTACAACACTCCTCTCGCTCATTTTCCTCCACCGCCTGCTCATCCACAACCATTTCCTCCTGCTCCACCAAGGCAACCCCAAATGCCTGCCCCACCACAACCCCATCCACATCCCCATCCACATGCATCTCAAATATACACCTCCACTCAGCTACCCGTACCACCATTCCCAAAACCATACAATGGAGTAGCTCAATCCAATTGCAAAGCTGAGGCACAAAATGTCCAAATGACTCCTCTTGAGCTCAATGATCTTCACCAAAGCTCAGGAAGAGTGTTTAAAAATAGAGATTATATTGACAACATTGAAGGACCAAAGGCAAAAGAAGATTCAAAAGAAAAGATCAAAGAACCATGGGTTGCACTTGATGAAGAGAAGAGATTAGAATCAAAGATCGAGAAAGTTCCTTCATGGTTACCATCAAATCCTCCATGTATTCAAGAGAAAGATCAGCAAAAAGAGGAAGATGAGAATGTCATGGTAGAAGGTGACACGGAACATGATCCAGATCAGCAAAAGGACCAAGGATATCAGAGCTACATTGAGATATGGTTTCAGACAGTCACTAAGTTGCAGCAGTACTCTCTTCCTCAACTATGTTTGATCCCTTCAAAGTCAAATCAATTGTTCTTTGAAATCTGAATAACTGTCAAAGGATGCATTTCGAGCCTCCACATCATTTTGTCTCTAATCTCGATGTGCACATAGCTCCATTGGAAGTATTCTTATACTTGACAAAGATTTTGTTTTTCAAGTAGGGTAGGGTAGAAAAAAAAAAGAAAAAAAGAGAAAAAAGAAAAAAAAGGAAAAAATGAAAAAAATGGAAATAAGAGGAAAAATCTAAGGTGAAAAACTCCTCGGAGGCGCCTTAGATTGGCTCATTGATTGAAAACCTCCATGAGGCGGTCAATGGGTTGGACAAAAAATAGAAAAGAAAAAATAAGATCCTTGGGTGAAAACCTCCCTTGGAGGCGCCTAGGGCAGGCAATTAGGGTGAAAACTTCCATGAGGCGCCCTAGTTGTTTTAAAAAAAAAAGAGAAAAAAGAAGAAAAAAAGAGAAAAAAAAACCTAATTTGCATTGAATAATTGCAGGTTGCAGCAAGGACGTTTCAGGTCAGGAGGATCACTCAAAACAAAGACAAAGAAATTTTTGTGCCTTCTAGAGGAAGTTCTATATTTCTACAGGAAACATCCTGTAGAACCTTCAAGCGAGCTAGATTCGATTTTGGAAGGGGATCTAAAGCTTGGAATCTATTGGTTATGCCTGCAAGCATCCATGTTCCCATTCCTCACCCTTTTCCATCATCTTTTCCACCTCATTGTGCTTCTTTTATGAAAACTGTGCCTTCTATAGGAAGTTCTGTGTTTTCTACAGGAAACATACTGTAGAACCTTTGGACGAACCAAATTCAATTTTAAAAGGGAATCTGATGGTGGGAATCTGTTGGTTAGGCCTACAAGCACCTCCGTGTCCATCCCTCGCCTTTCTCCATCATTTTTCCACCTCATTGTGCTTCTACAAGAAGTTCCTGTAGAAATTGTAGGAAGCTAGAAATGGATTTCAAAAAGGCGGTTTGGCGAACATGGTAGCTTCCTCAAGGGTTCAAAAGTCCTCTTGCAATCTTTGAACTCCTCCTCCATCATCTCCATACCTACATCACAGCCCAAGTTCATTTTTCTTACCATGCAACAAAACTGCAGAATGCCTTGAAGCAAAAATACCTAGAACATAATTTGTTTTTGCCCTAACTTGAAAACCATGCATCCATTTGAAAAACATTTTTATGGGGAATTGTACAAGGGTGATGGCAACATTCCTGAGCAGTTTCAGCCAATTCTGGTGCATGGTTTCCGAGAAATAAACCTCCATCTCCTTCAGCCACTTTTGCATTTTCTCCATATCCGTGCATCCGTTTCAAAACCTATTTCATGGGAAGATGCACATGGGTGATAGTACACATGGGTGATAGTAGCCTACCCAAGCAGTTTCAGCTGATTCCGATGCATGGTTTCCGATAAATTGATCTCTGAAATCTTCAGCCATTTTCCATTTTTCTCGAAATCTGTGCATTCATTGATCACAATTGTGCTATGGGAGGTGCATCATGATGATAGGAACATGATCATCAATTTTCAGATTGATCCAATCTATCGTTTGGGAGCAATGGCGAAAACAAGTTTCGGTCCTGTGAAAATTCAGTGGCAGCAGCTTGAGGGTGCAGATCTAAGCGTGGAAATGAACTTCTGCAGCATGCATCTGTCCAGAGGACAACTGCACAAGGAAAAAAACCAAAAATCATCAGCCAAGCCCTCATGCAACCAAAGAAACCAGTGCATGCAGCAATGACTAGCCACAACACCTCACAACAGCCATTTGACTTCAGGTACGTGACTGAAACTCGTTCTTCTATTGCACAAATCTAATTTAAAAACTGCATGAATGAATGGAATGGTGGAATTAAGCCACGGATATAGCAAGGTTAAGCCGATTTCTTTCTCTAGCACTCAGCCGGAAGTCACGCAGTACACGTGGACAACTGACTTACGTGAAAATTAAAGCAACCAGGAGTGTTGGCCATTTAAACCTCAGTTCAATTCATGGTAGTGATTACAGGGGGAAAACACACAGTTTAGGAACAACAGTTCCAGTTGCATGTGGCCACGTACACTTGCCACTTCACTCTCTCACGTAAATCACGCTGAAATTAAATGATGCTCGGCTGAAATTCTCACCACCCTCTGTTCAACTGCGGTCAACTGGAGCACACGTCCACCACGTCTAGATCAGTTAACCAGTGGTCCTCTGCAAGATTCCTGCCCGTTTTCTCTAGGTTTCTGCCGTTTCTTAAAAAATTCCCACCTGTCGCGCTCTACAGGCATTTCTACAGGAAGTCTTCTACAGGAAACACAGAAAACAGCCTTCCAGAGCATAAAAGCCTGGATTTCTCTTCGACAAATTGGAAATCTCAAGGAGAGGTAGGCTCGAACATGCCATCCCCATGCCTAATTTTCAAAAGGTGGTGAATTATCTCGTTTGAAGTAAAAAAGATTGGAACAAATCTGCCTGTGGGTCTAGACGGTGTTTTGCTTATATAATACACAAAATTTCTTTTGAATGGTACTGCGTCGTATTCACCTCCATGGTTCCTGCTAGAGAACTCTCCCCATTATAACGATAAACCGCTGTAAGGCTCACCTGTGCACATATAAACCTTTTTCTTTTGTGACTGTTATATGGTTAGTGTGAAAATTAGCTCTGCACTCTGTCTGTGAGAGCCTAATTTCATTTTGACAGTAAAGTTTTGGGGCAGCAACAATATTATAACCAAGGAATTGGTGAAAGGAGAGATACAACCAACAGAGAAATCATGTCCTGAGCGTCAAGGAGGAAAGCCATATCAGAATTCTCCTTCTGATCAGAGCACAAGCCAAAACAGGGCATTATATCCAAATTCTGGCCGAGGAACTCACTTCATCCAACAGTGAGGAAAAGGAGCAAATTGAGGCAGAGAGGAAAATAGAGGGGAAGAAAGCTAAGGGTAAGAAAACCTAGGGTAGACCAACAGTGAAACCATCACAAGGAAAGCAAGAGGAAAAGCAAGAAACAAAAAGGAGGATGAAACAGAGAGAAAAAAACCATTTTAATCCTTGGAAACTGTTGTAGGTTGCAGGAATACAATGCGGAAAGGGGGCCTCCCAACACAAGCAGAAGGGTCCCTACCAAGTTCCCATGCATCCTCACATCCATCCCCTCCATGAACACTCATTTTTTTCAGGATCTAGACACAATTTAGTCATGGTTCAACCTTCTATAGGAAGCTACAGGACTTTCTACAGGAAGTTTTGTATTTTTACCAGAAACATCCTATAGAGCCTTTTGGGCAGGCCATAATCAATTACAGAGAGGTATTTGAAGCTTGAAATCTGTTGAGGAGGCATGCAACCACTCTTTTCTTCCATCCTCCATTGGTTTCATCTCCTTTCACCACCATTGCCACCATCTGGTTGAATATACCTGCACCGTCATACCAGAACCCTGTTTTCTCAGATAGAAATTTGTTTTTCAAGTGAAAAATAAAGCATGCATAGGCCCGCACACCTTACCTGTCAAGGCACCCTTAGGACCCTTCATCCATGCATGCAACTTTGTTTGTTTAAGCATGCACCCCAGGAGGAGAAACGACTACAGGATGTCCTACAGGAATCCTGTAGCAGCTGATCCGGCTGGAGCACAAACCATGGAGACACCAGCAGCTCACATCAAATGAAGCTAGTGCAGGTAGCATTCACCATTAGAGAGTCGGGTCAACAAAAATTGAAAAAGAAGACACCCCCAGCCATGCAAAGCCAAATCAGGAAGTGTAAAAACGGCTTCTACAGGAAGCTAGAAATCAGCTACAGGACAATCTATAAGAAGTCCTGAAAAAGGGAAGCAGAAGGAGAAATCAGCTGAAATCCTAGCTAGGGAGGCAGCAACTATGCTGGCCGCCCTAAGTACCTCTCCCATGCTGAAGGAGAAGTGAAAGAGGGATCTTCCACTATATTTTAAGGCAAGAAAGGGCATGCAGATAAGAACCGACAGACCCCAAACCACAGTGAAAGAAGCAAATTTTCATTGAGGACACAAAAGCTAAACAAAAGGAGGAGCCTCCTTCAAGGATGTCCATCACGTGTGAATGAGGAAGCCAAAAACCTTCACTGGAAGAGAGAGAATTTAGATAATGGACTCAAAGACAGTTCTACAGGATTTTCAGACAGTTCTACAGGAAGTTGAGAATTCTCTAGGAAAAGAAGCACAGGCAGCAGGAAGAAGCAAAGAGAAAAGCATGGTTTCATGATAGAGAAGAGGACATCACTTCAGAAGCTTGGCATGACAGGGAGGCCACCAAGGCCATCAAAGATGAGGAGATAGATTGGTTGCTCAGAGGATGAGCAACACTTTTAGTAGGGGGGTGATGATGAGCCCCAAAAATGGATGATTGTTTGGGCTCATTCAACATCCTAATTCGACTTAATCCACCATTCTCATTAGTTTATTGCATGTTTTTGATTATATTTATGCTAATAGAGTGAATTGGGTTAGTCATTATGCAACAAGTCTCATGTGTGCTTTGTGTAGCCTTTTTGGTCAATTTGGAGACAAAGTCAATGGTTGAAATGAGCACTTGGCAGCCAAATTCGTGGAGAGTATTTTTAGGAGGGTGTTCCCTTCATTTATGGGCCCTTACCTCGAATTCTCCACCATCAGCTCGGAGTTCAAGGGCCACCAAATCAATTAACACAAGGGCAGCCAAGCAAGTCAAGTAGGACTGCTGTTAACTACAAGTCTTGGGCAGCCGAGTCCTTAAAGTTAGGAGGACTATTGGGGTCTTCTATTTGTATAAATAAGAGGGCTTAGGGCCTCATTTCAGTTAGTCATTTTGGTTAGCCAGTAGTTAGTCATTTTGTCTTCATTTTGTAGTCATTTTGTAGTTCGATTTTTAGGCAATAGATTAGCTTTGCTTTCAGCACATTTTCAAGTTCTCCTTGTGGACAGTTTTTGGAATGTAACATTTCTTTTGATCAATAAAGATGAATCTAGCTTTGTACCAACTCTAAATATCTCTTAGGAGGTTGTAGCTCTTGGGGTTGGGCCCATCTCAAGCGCCCAGTACCTCCTTTGTTTACTTCCATGTGTCTTTGCTGCATTCTTAGAATAAACTCTGCTATTTAGATTTAAATCTTGTTTTGTTATTTAGGTTGTTTTTATGAGTAAAATAACTTTTCATGCTTAGATTTAGTTGATAGGTTGTTAACAAAAAAATCTTCAAGAAAAGGGCCATCAAACATCTGTGGTTTCACCTCCCCCTCAGTGGGATCAGGAGCTGTGACTAGGATGACTTTGCTGCCCACAAAAACACTGATTTTGCTTTGCCATGCAATCACTAGTGTTTGATTTTCATGTGTAGAAGTTGGTTACAAGTTCAGACTTTCGTTTTCTTAGTTGCATGAGATAAAATACATGGTTTCATTACAGGTCACACTTATGTTCATTCTCTTTACTGGCAGCTAGCATATTAGGTCAACGTAACTAGGTCTTTTAATTTACAAGTCTTTGTTGGTTCAGATTGGAAAAACAACTTGCAGAGCACCTGTACCACTTCTTCATCTACTTATTCTCCTTCAGCACCATCCACTCCACCCTCTACTTAGAATCCTTGCCTCATGTTTGCCATTTGCTCCCAAAACCCTAATTTTTGTGCAACATTGCTTCAGTATTCCTTGAACAAATCCCACCATCCTTGCCACTCCTCAGCTCCATTCCCCAAGTCCTGGACCTCTTCACACCCCTATTTCACCTCCATACCCATCCTCCATCTTTTCCCTCCATCCATGCTCCAAAATCCCATTTCTGAACATCCTGTAGAAAAATTACAGAACATCCTGTAGAAATTCTTGAACATCTTGTAGAACCCCTGCAGACTTCCTGTAGAAGCTCACGAATGAGGTTTCTTGAAGGCCAAACTCTATGAAACTCTCAGGAAGGGTGCTAGGGATCCCTTAGGACCTATTCTAACCTTCCCAACCTCCTGCAAGCAGTTTCTCTTACTGATCCACCTCTGCACAGTCAAAAATAGTGAAACCACATGCATAATAATCCTACAAAATCATTCAAAAATACACAAAAGATGTTTTCTTCAGATTTCATTATAAAAGTAGCTTAGACACATACATTTTACCTTCTTAGAAGTAATGCCATCCCTTTCAGTATTTTTCACCCTCTTTCTTACATTAGTAGGGCTAGCTGGTAAAATTAGGGTTTGCTAGGGTTTACTTTTGCTTTCAACTTTCCAGTTTCTTTTTGCAAGTAGATTAGCCTTCTTTGAGTTAGCTTTCGTCCATCAGTTGAAAAGCTTCTTCTGAGAGCTCATAGAAGTTGGCTTAAGCTCCTAGTGGACTTGTGCTAGCTGATCAAGTGACAACCGCGGCAAGAGCTAGTACTTGTGCATACAGCACCATCGCTTCCAAGTTTGTTATGAACTACTGGGTTGATAAAATTAAAGAAGGGAGTTCCAGGAGTTGCAACAGTATTGCTGCAATACTGGGGCCCACCAGCTGGCTGCAATTGCACATTTCTGGAGAGCAATGTCGGATGGCTTGCTCTGTTCAATTTCCAGAGCAAGGCTAGCTGGCCTGCTCTACACAATTATTGAGAGCAGGGAAGCTGCTCGGCTACTATGCGCAATTCCTGAGGAGAAGACAAATTGTCCTCCAGTTTTGTGCAATTTTGCTCGACAGTCAGTTGACTGAGTGTGAACCAAGTGTTGGGTGTTCCTGTGGTTGACTGATGGGACAAGTAAGTTGAACACAACCTGTTAGACGACAGATGAAATCAAATAAGCACATGTACCTGATCAGTGCAAGATAACTGCTATGATTTTGAGGAGGGAAGCTCGAAAATGAAGTGAAGGAAAAATTTTGGAGGGTGGTTGTTGCCTCTACAACAACAACTTACAGTGAAAACAAATAAATCAAATTGCCGATCTGTAAGATTGGGTTTCAAATCCAAATTTGGAAACAAATATTAACCAATAAATTAACAATGGAAAAATTCCAGTGTTCATTGTTCAAATAAATAAATTATTAAAAATAGTTATCTTCTTAATCACTCATATGCAAAATGGAAAATGACAACTTAATCAAAGGTTCAAGTAAAATATTGATATTATTACAAAAGAAACAACCTTCTATGAATAATATTTTGTTAAGTATATAATTTATTTTCCAGTAGAGCGGATGTTAAATAATGGTGAGGTGGTTGGAATATTTAATGTTTCATTAAATTTGTAAAATGGGTTAATGGTGTGAGAGCTTAATGTTGCATATGATTTTTATGTTTCTTGTTTAGACATGTCCAAGTATTTTCACTCTGCTCTTTCTTTTAACATTCACAATTATTGTTTCTTTCTTCATACTCCAAAGAATGCTCTCATTATTTTCAAAAAAGGTTGTTTGCGGTATACACAATACATTTTGAACCAAGTGTTTTCCTTAAGAGTAACATTATGAAATACAAGAATTCCTTGTCTAAAACCTCATCACAACGAAGATTTTTTTGGTTTTCAGATTACTTTGTTGTTCATACAATTTATAATGGAAACTAGATTGGAAATTTGTAAGATTGGATTTTAAACACAAATTTGGAAACAAATATTAACCAGTAAATTATTAACTATAAAATTATAGTGTCCACCATTCAAATAAAATAAATTTTCGAAGATAGCTATCATCTTGGTCACTATGATATGCGCAATGACAAATGACAAATTAATCAAAGGTTTAAGCATAATATTGATACCATTGAAAACGAAACAGCCTTATACGATGGACAATATTTGTTATTATGATGGTGTTATTTATCAACAATGCCATCATTCTTCATAAAAATTACATAGTAGACATAGTATGCATTTATTTTGATGAAATGTTTTCCTCCCACTAGGTTTTCTCTCTTTATCTTATTGTGTTTTCCAGAAATTGTTTTGTACATGAGTACATAACATGGTTACAAATTGTCAAGATTCATATAATTGTTTATATATGAGTACATAACATGGATGAAATTGTAAGACCCATTTATTGTGCACATCTCAATTTTGGTTCAAGGGGGGTTTTGGAGTACATTCATATTTCCTGCCATTTTGGAGGAATGATATTTGTAGCATTTTTTATTTTTAGTTTGTCTATCTTTAGCAGCTACCATGTAGGATGGAATTTTATAATGACTCGATGATGGCTAGGGGGACTCATGGCTATGCCATGGAACCTAAAGTGCACTTCCTTATCCTTATCCTCCTCTTACACAAATGCACACTTCCTTTATTATTCTAGGGGATAATCTTATCTAGTTAAACATTTATTCTGGGAAACCTTATCTCCTAAATTTTATTCCTATTTTTGGGGTTTATTGATACAGGGGCATAGGCTCTAAATCTTACACCACCATTTGAATGGAAGAGCAAAAATATTTTACCAAGGGAGTCAGTTCCTTAAAATGAATTTAATTATTTTGTTTAATGTATTTTCCTAAGATTATAAGGACTGCTAAAAGAATTTGTATCTATGTGTGAAATTTATAATGAGATTTGAAATCTCGGGAATATTTGAGAGTTAGAAAGGATTGAGAAATTGTTGGATCTCATAGAGACATTTAAGGATCTATGAATGCTAACTTAGTGGTTTTAGTGAGATATTCATGGATCTTAACTAAATCAGTTCAATATCATCTTCAATTGTAAATAATGAACATAAAATGAAACATACAGAGAATAGACACCAATAGGTTTTGTGTTTTAGAGCCAAGAACTGGCTTATAACCAAATTGGTCCAAATTTCATAGATTAGTCCAAGAGGGCCTCTGGAAATCTACGTAAATATATTTGATTAGAAATTGAGATGCTGTTGAATTTTTGTTTGGAGAAATCAGGTTCTATTGTCTTTATTTGTGAATTGTCTCCTTGTGCATGTTGTTGGAATTAATGGGGTTTTTAACATTGAATTAAGAGTCTGTAATGTTGAGATTATTGTAACTAGAGGGTTAGGAGGTAGTGTTGTGACTTTAGATAATTCATAGTCAAAGGATAATGTCGAAGATAATCCCTAGCTCTATAGGGATAGCACAATTGCAGATTCGTGTGCAGTAATGGTTTGGATACAAGAGAAACTGAACAAGGTGATTAAGGAAGGCTCCGGGGGAACGAGGATTCTAGGGACATAGCTCATACTCGAGAAATTGTACATCAAATTGAAACTAGATGAATTAGGAACCAATCTTGGTTCCAATGATTATGTTAGTTTCGAGAGGAGGAACAGAGGGACATAGATACGAGAAATGGGAATGAAGCAAAGGTGAACAGAGTATTTCATCAAAAGGTATAGGGTGATGTTTTACAAAGAGAGATGACCGGTTGGATGAGAAGAGAGGTTTGGACGTGGTATGAAAGGGGATTTGGTCGTCTACAACTAGACTTGCATCAAAATGGTATCATAGTACAAAAATTTGTGAAGCTCGTGAGAACATTGCATAGAGTGATCTATGTGAGGATGCATGCATAAAGGCTTGCATTTTGACTAAGAAGAATTCTTTTTTTCTGTATTTTCAAAGAATTTGTAACAATGATATGATACCTGTAGCGCAAAACTATGGAAAGGATTGTGTAGGGAAGTTAGGCTCTATGTGTGAAGAACATGTGCGTGGAATTTACATATTTGTGAACAAAAAATTCTTGTAAAAGAATCAGTAAAGGCATGTTGGTGTGTGAGGCGGGTTGTGACTATGGATTGAACTTGTGTAAGTCAAGAAATGAAATTTGTGGGGACTTGTGCATGATCATAAACCTGTGATTGTAGTTTTATGTTGTATGACTTGTAAATGGAAGATATCACTATTGTGTTGAGTAAGAAAAGTTTCTTATGGAAGATGAGTGCAAGAACAATTGATTTAATTTTAATACATTGAATCCTAACATAAAATCGATCTTGTTCATTGACCTATGTGTGGAATGATTTCCAGATGCATTTGTTTATGCCCAGTTTATGGTGAGTTAAGTATTGAAATCTTTGCAACCTAGAGTATGGGCAAGCACTTGAGGTTATGAGCGTAAAACTATTATGCATGGAGTGGTCATGATTTGGGACAATGTTGGAGTGATGCTCAGGAATGTTGGCAAGCAATTGGTGTGTGTAATACCCTCCTCCCAGATTTACCCAAGTTAATCGGTTCATTGGGGTAAACATGTAACGAGAGGATACTATGATATGATTCAAATCCCCATGTACAGTTAAGGAAGTGGAACTGAAAAAACAAAACCAAATTAACCTTCCGCAGATTCCACAGAGCCTCTAGGAGCCAACCAACCTTTCCAGGTGACCGACCCCTAAGGAAACTTAACATTTTACTAAAATAGAGACTCACTCACCCTCATGACATGGGCATGCATGCAAATAGGACTCTCCAGTCACTCTCACAGAAAGGGCATGCAAGCGACTAGGGTCTTTTTTAGCTAGTTCTAAGCCTGCGACCTCAAATTTTGTGCCACTTTTTCAGGGCCAAGACTCAGGCCACTGCCCAGAAATCCGTGAAACTTACATAAATAAAAAATAACATCAAAACAATGATACTAATGCAAATACTTATAAATACTTGACTGAATCCCTACTATCCATGACAGAAATTTCATCAAACATATCACAAATGCCAATTCTACAGGTCATAACAACAGATCTGAGCATAGGGGTCTCATACTTATCTAAGAATCGCTAAGAAGCCTTGATGCCTTATCACATTAGCTACATTATCATCTATTACGTCATATATCCATTGATCGTTGATTTACAAATCAAAACATGATGAGAGTCATACATCGTCACTGCCATAAAACATACTATTAACCAACATATAAACAACATAAATAACAAGGATACAACAACCATAGAATCCACATATAAACCAATAAATTTACACATGAAATATCAAGGAGAATGGATCCTTATTAATGAATGTATAAGCCAACTAGGTATGGGACTTCCACAAACCACCCAACCATAGATTGGTTGAACCAAATCTTTCTTTCAGCTAATCACCCCCGTGCCATATTCCAAGCATGAATGTGGGACTCGTAACAAAAATAAACCAGGCTTCTCGAGGCTACACCACCTCACCCTCATCAATAGAACCAATCTTTACCGCAATCCCCATTGGATCACTAGGCCCTAAACAAGCATGGATACCATCAGATTTCTCCACTTACACTGTGAGGAATTTTCCTGTCTCCTAGTCTCTAGGCTTTACTGTACATCCTTCCATACAACGGTCGAGGATCCCTATGCCTAATAAATACTCCAACCTCCAAGATTTACCATATATCTTTCCATTCATCGACCAACGGTTCCTATGCCTGATCAAGGGCACCCACCTCTAGGATTTATCGTATATCTCGCCATTCACCGGTCGAGGATTCCTAGGTCCATCGAGGAAACACAAAATCTAACTTTACCACAAGCCACAGTCCATTTCAGGGGTCACTATGACAAGTATTTACCACAATCCACAGTCTAATTTAGGGATCCCTAGGCCATATGTTCTTTCTTTTAGAGACCACTTCACTCAGGTTTGAATCCATTCGACAATCCAGCTCAACCAAAAACATGAGAACCCCATTAGATAATGGCTATTCGGAAATGGCAAGGTAAGGCTGAAAAAAATTGTCACACCTGGAAAAAACCATGTCAATGACAACACGAGAACTAAGAACACACATGAAAATCGATACCTGTAAGTAATCTCATTGTAGCTACTTGATCTTACTATTCCTTGCTTGATCTTTGCTTCCTCTTTCCTTCTTTTCTTTCCTTCATCCAAAGTTGAAGTGCTCCAAGAAAATTCTAAGTGTCCAAGAGTGTGAGAGAGAGAGAATGGAGAGAGAGCTCCAAAACTGAACTGAAAAAAGGTTACAAACTGGTCTTCAAAATCCTTTTTATTAATAAGGCCTCTATTTTCTTCATTTTCCTCCTCACATGAAACTTGTGACCTTTCACCTTCCTTTTCTCCTATTTTCCTTTATTTTCATAAATAAAATGCCAATTAATTCCTCACGCCTTTCCAAATCCTTTGCCATTTCATTTGCCAATTTCCTTAGCCATAATAAACCAAATGAACACCCACACTAGAATTTTTTGCCCAACATTTAGCTTGGAATAAGTGTCCCATGACAATGGTTATTATTTTTCCTTTATTAACTTTATTTACATGGAATTTTCACCAAGGTTGTTACAGAACCCTCCCCCTTGGGGGAACACCGTCCTCAGTGTTCAATGACACCTACAACCAACAAGATTATTGAAAGTAAAACATATTGCCCATGGAGTTTTATAACTTAGCTCAATGCAGTATTTACAATGAGAATGTTGCTGAAAAGCAAACCAACATGACAACATGACAACATAACAACGTAACAACCATAATGACATGACACCCATACCTCTTATTGGATCTTTATAACACAACTCATGGCAATAATTACATCCATTTACATATGTACATATACCAAAACATCATACCAAACATATCCCAAAAAAGTTCACTCAACCAGCGAATAGAAAAGGATACATAGCCCACATCTGATCTGCCATCTCCCATATAGCTTCATCGGGCCCAAAGTGCTTCCACTACACTTTAACCTACTCGATTGCTCAGTTCCAGAGCATGAGCATATTTGTCTGCAATATACACTAAGGTTCGAGCTAGAATTCTCCATCTGGATCCACCTACAATACAAACCATGCAATCACATGATCAACATCTTTAACATAATTCTTAAGAAATGATACATGGAAAACATCATGGACTTCCACTATCAGAGGCAGTGCAAGTAGATAGGCCACTAGTCTAATCCTTTCAA
>APFE030522706.1:60689-86719 GCA_000404065.3 Pinus taeda | reverse complement strand
ATAATAATATTAAATTAATGAATAATAATTTGTCCTGGGTCCTAGATCAAAATGAGCCGTTGGAGACTCTGCTCAGACTATTTAACATGCTAAGCTGGATCGGTTTCTTCAACTTGTCCTAATGATGAACCACACTAGTTGGTTCGAAACGCGTCGACAAATGAATTCTTATGTGATTTACGCTGAAGAATCTCTCAAAAATTTGATATGGATCACAGAAGTCTCAATTCTACAATATTGAAAGGTCTGCAAAACTAAGGTGCCAGCTTGGCACATGATCTAATCCTTGAGGATCTCTTCTTCAGCTTGATGGGAAAACACACCTGTTCCCCAACCTGAAACTCCTTAAAGAGACTGTTATGATCTGCATAATTTTTTTTCATGTCTTGTGCTACCTTTAGATTCTTCTTGATTACTTGCATTTCATGTTCCATCTCTACCAACATATCAGGTCCAATCGATGCCTTGTTCACTAGATCACTCCAATTGATGGGAGTATTACAACTCTGCCCATACACTGCCTCAAATAGACTTATCCACAAATATTCTTGATACTCATTGTTGTAAGTGAACTCAACTAGTGGAAGATACTCTTCCCACTTCCGTTGTTGATGCATCACATACATCCTCAACACATTGTCCTCCAATATCTTGTTGACCGTCTCTATATGTCCATTTATCCACAGATGATAAGATGTACTGAAGGCCAAAATTTTCCCCAATTTTGCAAACAACTCCTTCCAAAACTTGGAAGTGAACTTAGAATTCATGTTTGACATAATATTCTTTGGAACACCATGCAATATGATGACATCTCTGATGAAAACCCATGCTAAATCACTATTTGAATATGTAGACTTCACTGGAATTAAGTGTGCTACCTCCATTAACCTGTCCACCACAACCATGATGGAATCATGTTGCCTAGATGTCCTCAGCAAACCTATGATGAAGTCCATGGAAATGACCTCCCACTTCCACTTTGGAATTACAATCAGCTGTAGTTGTCCATTTGAATGCTTACATTTTGCTTTCACCTGCTGATATTCCAAACATATAGCCACAAACCTTGCCACATCCTTCTTCAGATTTGGCCAATAATAAAATTTCTTCACTATTGTCAATGTATTCTGGTATCCAAGGTGACCCGAATATGACTCTGTATGAAATTATATCAATATAGTCTTCTTGATCTCACTATTGTCTAGCACATATATATTTTACCTAAATATTATCAAACCATCTATTGTGAGATAATAGTCCACATCCTAATCACCTGTACCCTATTGTAATCTCTGCATAAGCTCCATGTACCTGTCATCCTGCTGACCTGCCTATAAGATCTAATCCTGTAAGTCTGTCCCATAAGAACTGATAGCTGCTATATGATTGACATGTACTCTCCTACTAAGATCATTTTCAACTTTGTTCCCCTTACCCTTGATGTACCTGATCTCAAAATCAAACTCACTGATCATGGACAACCATCTAGCTTACCTAGCATTCGGATTCAATTGGTCAAATAGATACCTCAATCCACTATGATCACTCATCAATACAAACCTCTTGCCAATAAGATAGTGTCTCCACATCTTCAATGAATGGATGATCACTTCCAACTCAAGATCATGTGTTGGATAATTATGCTCATGCTCATTCAATTTTCATGGTTCATAACATACTACATATCCTTCCTACATAAGGACCTCACCAATTCCTCCCTTGAAAACATATATACACACCACAAACTCTTTGTCTGGATCTACAATCTTTAACACTGGAGCATTCGTTAACAACTACTTCAATTGCTCAAAACTTGTTGCACATTCCTCTATAAATTCAAATTCCTTACTTTTCCTTTGCCGTGACATAATCAGATATGCATTGCGAGAGAAGTTTGAGATGAACCTCATATAATAACCTACTAACCCCATGAATGATATTACCTCATCCACATTCCTTAGAGCTTCCCACTCAATGATAGCCCTTATCTTCTCTGGGTCCACTCTTATGCCTTCCTTGGAGACAACATGTCCCAAGTAATGTACCTATGTTTGAAAGAAACTGCATTTGCTAAGCTTGGCATACAACTGAAACTCTCTCAGCAATATCAACACTTTTGTAAATGTTCGACATGCTCTTCCCCATTCTTAGAATATATCAAGATATCATCAATGAATATAATAAAAAACTTGTCCAGATAAAGACTCAACACACTATTCATCATGCACATAAAGGTAGCTAGAGAATTAGTCAAACCAAATGGAACTATAACAAACTCATAATGCCTGTACCTAGTTCAAAAAGTTGTCTTGTATATGTCCTCTACCTTGATGCGTACCTGATGATATCTCGATCTCAGATCAATCATTGAGAACACCGTTGCTTCCTTCCATTGATCGAACAAGTCATCAATCCTAGAAAATGGATACATGTTCTTGATGGTCACTTTGTCCAACTACCTGTAATCGATGCATAACCTGAGAGTACCATCCTTCTTCTTCACAAAAAACACTGGTGCACCCCATGGTGATACAATTGGCCTAATGTATCCTTTGTCAAGCATTTCCTTCAACTGCAACTTCGTCTCTACTAACTCTAGAGTGCTCGTCCTATATGGTGCCTTTGATGCTGGTGTTTCCCCTGGTACTAACTCAATGGAAAAGTCCACTTCTTTGTGAGGCAGAAACTCTAAAATATCTACCAGAAACACATCCTAAAATTGTTGCAAGATCAGGTACTTTCTTAATACCTCTGCATCCTCAACTTCCTTAACTTTATCACTGGAAATATGCACTGTAAATAACACACACCCTCTCTTGCGACTATTCTTCGTGTGCATAATTATCGCCATTCTAACTGATGTTGCGTTATTCTTACCCTGCAAGATTCTCTGTTCTCCATTGTCATCTAAGAACTCAATGGCTTTGTCATAACAATCCACCTTAGTCCTGTGAAGATACAACCAATCCATACCTAAGAGCACACTATATGATCCCAAATGCAATACATTCAACTCGAATGCACAAGGTCTTACCCAATGATACACTCTCTTCTTTGTACCTGTAGCCAACTGCACTAACCAAGATTTTTCATGCACTTCTTTATTCAAACCACACTTATCTATTAGGTAAGGACTAACATAACTATAATTAGATCTAGTTTCAATCAAAATGGAAACAACTTGATCACAAAGCTTACCGTCCATCTCGATAACAATTTCCTGATGCTTTTCCTGCTTGCTATCCAACACTGCATAAATATGTGGAACGCTCTGCCCAACATCCCCAATTATTTGCGCCTCCTATGCACTATAAATCTAAGGCCTACCACCCTGGTTTGTGGAAAATACCTCTTAATATGTTCCTTACCACATGTCCAACACTCCAACCGTCTTGTACGATCACCTCTATTCTACTACTGTGACCCAAGTCCCTGTCTAGCTACGTTGAACTTCTTGTATGGTGCAACATTTTATTTCTCCTCTGCATTATGAGGTATTGTTCTTTTCTTTTTCCATTTACCTTTAGATTTATCTTTCCTTGTCCATCCTTCCTGAGATTCATTCTTACAATTTGAATGCTCATAACAATGCTTCAGTTTCCTAATAACTTCCTCAAGTGACTGAGGCTCGTCATACTCAATCCGATCTCTAAATGTTAATGGAAATCCACCACAAAATCTCCGAACTTTAGCTTTGTCATCTTTAAGATACTATACATACCACAATAGCTTCAGGAACTTATTTCTATACTCCTCATCTAGCATCGATCCCATTTTAAGTTCATATAACTCCTTAGCCTTACTACCATAGTACCTTTCTGACAAGTACTTCTTCCTGAAAAGGTCTCTTGAATTCATGCCAACTCAATTCTTCGGTTCTGATGTCTCTGGCCTGCTTCACATATTCCACCAGATGTTTGATTTCCCTTTGAGGCTAAAGATAACTATTATGGCCTTCATATTCTCTGTGTACTCATGTAGTTCAAAGAACTTCTTCATCCCAAGTAACCAAGCCTCTGCATCTTTTGGCTTCTTCAAATCTCCATCAAAGGTAGGTGTCTTAGATTTCTTAAACTCATCTAGAAAGTATCCCCTGTCACTCCTCCTCTAAGGGTGATAATGATGATGATCATAGTGCCTATCAGAACTGGAACTAGAATAGTACCTGTGTCCATCACCTCTCCTATCCCAAGTATCTAAGAACTCGCCATCTCTAATTGTGTCATCCATATCTGACCTATGCCCACTATGAGACCTACTTCCATATGCCCCATTAATCCTATCCTCCTACCCATGGTTGATCTGAAGTGGTCTCTGTCTCTATAATTCTGACAAACTCTAAAGGATTACTTCATTGACTTCTACTTGTTTCTCACGTGTCTGGATGATTCTATCATTATCTACCTTGCAGCTCCTTAATTCTTCCTTCAAGCTTCTGAATGTGTTTGTTAAGTCAGAAGAATTCCCAACACCATGTTGCTCATTTGATCCATAGGGAGAGTCTCATGAACTATAGTCTACCATCTTTCTAGTCATATTTGATCTCTTTCCTGCAAATATACCATGCCAGCTAAACCAAAATATAAACATAATCAACATACCTCAGTACAGTTCGAGGATGATATCTCATCTACAAGTTCAACCAGATTAGCACAATACATGTATAAACATAATCATAACAACATATAGATATCATCCTAACCATAGTCCAGTCATCAATGCATGACCGTATAAACCACACCTCACAACCCCATGCATGACAACTAAAACCATGTCAATGTATGCATAACAATATATATGAGCACAAACATGCACAACCAATGCATGACCGATATACACTCACGGAAACCACATCCAACAAAAACACCATCAAATTTCACATGGTGACACCACTGAAACCATGGCCACCACCATGCATACACAACAAGTACATAGTCTAGAAACATAGAGAACATATATGCAACCGACATGAATGCATGACCAACCCACAACCCAACTAGTCTAAGGGGTGAACCATGCTCTGCTACCACTATGCAACACCCTCCTCCCACATTTACCCAAGTTAATCGATCCTCTGGGGTAAACATGTGATGAGAGGCTACTATGATTTGATTCAACTCCCCATGTACAATTAAGGAAGTGGAAATAGCAAAGAAAAACCAAACTAACATTTCACATATGCTACAGAACCTCCAAGAGCCAACCAAACTTTCAAGGTGACTAACCCCTGAGGAAAATTAGCATTTTATTGACATGGGCATGCATGCGTTTGGGACCCTCTATTCACTCTCACAACAAGGGCATCCAAGCAACTGAGGTCTTTTTCAACTAGTTATGAGCCTGCGACCTTGGATTATGTGCCACTTTTTCAGGCCCAGAATTTAGGGCACTGCCCAAAACTCTATGAAACTTCTAGAAATGAAAAATAACATCTAAAAAATGATATTGATGCAAATACTTGAAAAAAGACTTGACTGGATCCCTACTAGCCATGACAGACCTTTCATTAAACATGTCACAGATATGCATTCTATAGGTGATAACAATAGATATGAGCATAGGGGTCTCATATGTATCTGAGAATCGCTAAGAATCATTGATGCATTATCACATTAGTTGCACTATCTTCTATTAGGTCATATATTCATTGATTATTCATTTACAAATCAAAACATGATGAGAGCCTTACATCATCACTGTCATAAAAAATACTCATAATTGACATATAAACAACAAAAATAACAAGGATACAACAACCATAGAATCCACATATAAACCAACACATTTACACATGAAATATCAAGGAGAGGGACTCTTATTAATGAATTCATAAGCCAACTAGGTATGGGAATTCCACGAACCACCTGACCATTAGCTAAACCAAATCTTTCTTTTAGCTAATCACCCCTGTGTCATATTCTAAGCATGAATGTGGGACTCATAACCAAAATCAACCAGGGCTTCCTAAGGCTACAACACCTCACCCTCATCAATAGAACCAGGCTTTACCACAATCCCCCATTGGATCACTAGGCCTTAAACAAGCATGGATGCCATAGATTTCTCCATCTACACCACGAGGATTTTTCCTATCTCCTAGTCTCTAGGATTTACTGTACATCCTGCCATACAAAATTCATAGATCCCTAGGCCTAATCAAGATTCCACCCTCCAAGATTTACTATATATCCTACCTTTCATCAACCAAGGATTCCTAGGCCTGATCAAGGGCACCCACCTCTAGGCTTTATCGTATACCCCGCCATTCACTACTTGAGGATTTCTAGGCCCAACAAGGTAACACAAAAGTTGGCTTTACCGCAACCCACAGTCAGGTTCAAGGGTCACTAGGCCAAGGATTGACGCAATCCATAGTTCGATTCAGGGATCACCAGGCCACGTGTTATTTCTTTGAGAGACCACCTCACTCAGTTTTGAATCCATCCGGAAATCCAACTTAACTAAAAACACGAGAACCTCATCACACCATGGCTATCTGAAAATGTCAAGGTAAAGATAAAAAACGCTGTCACATCTAGAAAAACCCATGCTAATGACAACAAGAGAACCAAGAACACACATGCATAGCTATGCATACCAAAACTAGCAAGGAAATCACACATGCAAATTGATACTTGCAAGTAATCTCGTTGTAGTTGCTTGATCCTACTCTTCCTTCCTTGATCTTTGCTTCCTATTTCCTTCTTTGCTTTACTTGAGCCAAAGTTGAAGTGCTCCAATAAAACTGTAAGTATCCATGAGTGAGAGAAAGACAGAATAAAGGGAGAGCTCCAAATTTGAATTGACAAAACGTTACAAACTGATCCTTAGAAGCCTTTTTATTAATGAGGCCTCTATTTTCTTCATTTTCCATTATTTTCCTTCGTTTTCCTCCTCACATGCAACATGTGACCTTTCACCTACCTTTCTCCTAATTTCCTTTATTTTCATAAATAAAATGTCAATTAACGCCTCATGCCTTTCCAAAGCCTTTGCCAATTTCCTTAGCTATAATAAACTAAATGAACACCCACACTAGGATGTTTTTCCCAACATTCAACATGGAATAAGTGTCCCATGACCGTGGTTATTATTTTTCCTTTATTAACTTTATTTACATGGAGTTTTCACTAGGATTGTTATAGTGTGTGTATTGTGAAATATTATGTATGGAAGGCAATGAACCTTCAATGGAGATACCTCTGCGATCTAGATAGTTGGATAATCTTGCAACAAATTGACATCCATTTGCATTCAGGTTGATAAAATTTTACATATGATGATCTGATGGATAGAACTCTCTCTGAAATCCATGGATTAGTGGTCGGACTATAAAATTTTGTTGTCTCAGCTAGTTTTTATCATCGTAGGATGTTTTCTTGCATATTTGTTTGCAAAGGAAGAAGCAAGTTCTGAAATTGGGAACAATGGAACCACTTCTACGTTGGGATTTACAAGAATGAACATGTGGAGGTTGTTTCCAATAACTAAGATCTATATGCATGATAAGGTGTTGCATGCATCATTTGGTGTTAGAGCGCAATTTTTGAATTTCTTGATTGAAGAATACGATGAACCATATATGGTGGTAGCGTAGAACCAATTATAAGTAGATGAAAAGGCATAGATTTGAAAGAAAATCCAACAAGGTAAAGTATTTTATTTCTTAAAATGAATATGAATATTGAATACTGGTCACAAAATAGATTGAAGGAAAAGTTAAGGGTTTTCGAGAAGGAGAAACACTGGAATAGAGACAGAGGTTGCAACTGATGGAGGTAGTATTTGGTTATTTTAATTTTATGAACAGAAGATTGATGATCATGGATTAGAATATTGAAACAGTCTAGCAAGCCGATTTGAATTGAGAAGCCTTTCAAAAGAAGAATTTTTCGTATAAAGAACATATAAAATACACAACTAGGAAGGTGTGATCAACAAGCATTGAGGAAATTGATAGAAATTTTCATGCACAAGTGTGGACAAGCAGAGGTAAAGGGAAATTGTAGAAGGAGTCACATGAAGAGGTGGATAATCTTTTGTTTCAGTTACTTGTAAAGTAAATAACTAATTGTAGGTACCATAGGTCAATGATTTTGGAAGAGTTACATACCAGCAAAGAAAAATTGAAAGTTCCTGTAGGAAAGGTGGTCTTAAAAATTGAGTAAAAGAGCACAAAGTAATATTACTTTTGCAGTGATTCAATGGAGTGAACCAAGGAGTGTTATTTGATGTATATTTTTAATTATTTATTTTGATTTTGAAGAAGAATTGTAGGTAAGTAATAATTACACAATGAATATTGTGACAAAAGAAGGAGATTGCCACCATCATAGCAGTAGAACTATGACAAGAAGACGTAGAGTAGCAGATATCTTGGAAGAAATTGCGACAGAGAGGTAGTAGGCAAAAATAATTTAAATGAAATGGTGATAAAACCCAGAAGTAGCAAAGGATATTTCTAAAGGGAGGAGATAACAAAGTTCTCAAAGGAGAAAAAGTGAGCAAAGGAAGTGTGGAGAAACCAAGCAACTTGAATTTGAGGAGCAGAGGTACTCCAAAAGAAGAGGAAAGGGTTCTACTATAGGGAACCAAAGGAAAGAGGTCAACTTCCAACAAATGATGTTGGATAGAAGTTTTCACAGACAGTTCCACAGTGGGTGTGAGTAGAATTGTCCAAAGGAAGAGAGAAAATCGAGAGGAAATCTTGGCTTTAGTAGCAAGCAATAGGCACATTACAGAGACAGGGAGGAAGGCTTCTAGCAACTCGTAGGTGAACAATAGAAGTTCACAAAGAGAGGATAAAAATGGCTATGGACAATCATATACAGAGTTAAAAAAGGAGTCATAATAAGAGAGACATATATTCCACAACAAGTGGCATGATGAAGATGATGAGTGAGGAAGGAAGAAAGAAAGTGATGACGAAGTTAAGGGAATTCTTTGATAAGTTAATACAACAATTTGTAGAATGGGAGAAGAAAAGAAGACAACAACATTATGGATGGAGAGAAAGAAGGTGATGGCCTTTTTTGCATACAAAGGTGAAAAATAGAGAGTATCACAAATTGAAGAATGAACTCAGAGGAGCTGATTTTGGAAGCAACAATGTGTTCTTTAGTACTAAGGAAGCCCAGAACTTTGAAGAGTTATTCATAGACAATCTGCAAGAGGAAGAAGAGATAGTTGAAGCCTTGATGGAGGAGGCTTATATTTTTAAAACTAACAACTTGTGTGTGTTTATAGATTTGGCATGTGATGATCAACACTTAGCTGATGTGTTTATGTAGGAGATGAGACTTTTGGAGGAGATGATTGAGATAGAAAGGTTGTGTTAGCATATTTTCAATGACTTTAAAGAGGTCAAAGTCGACCAGGAAGTTGTTATGCCAGAATAATTTGAAGGAGAATTATACTTGATGCTTGAAAATATTGACATGACATGTGGTGCAAACATAGAAGAAGAAATGACAACATTGGGAGCAACCATTGAAGATGAAAAATCAGTTTAGAAAATGTGCTCAAGGAAGATGTGGATGAATGTCTCATGCTTAGTGAAGATGGGGACTTCATAGAGGAGGATGGGGAAACAATTTAAAGTGATGTTAAATTGTATGGAGACCTAGATTCCTTGGATAAGAGGATAAAAATCCAAGAATTGCAAATTCAGGTTTGCAAAGAAGAGTTGGAAGAAGAGAATATGATAACTCTTGTAACAGAAGAAAGAGTCATGTAGTAGCTTAAGGACATGGACAATGATGAAGTTTAGGAAAAGGCAGAGATTGATGATGTGGTTAAAGAGATGTGGATGTTGATGAGGAGGACAACGTGAAGAAGGTACAACAAGCAAAAGAGGACAACCAACAAAGGAGTGAAGATGACTGAAGAAAGGTGCATAAGCAAGGCTAAATGGAAGCTACAAAACAAAATATGGAGACTACGAGAAACCAAGGCAACAAATTAGCAGCAAAAAAATAATATCAAGGACCAATTACAAAATAAAGTATGGGATCTAGGAGGCAATTTTCATCAACATTGGATGCACATGGATAGGAGACAATGACTTATTTCAGCCTTGGGAGTTTGATGCAGGAGCATGGTCTCTAAACCTTACACCACCATTTTATAAGAAGATAAAAAATCTTTTACCAAGAGAGTTGGTTCCCTAAAATGAATTTAATTATTTTATTTAATGTATTTTCCTAAGATTATAAGGATTTATAGAAGAATTTGTATGTAGGCATGAAAGTTATAATTATATTTTAAATCTCAGGAATATTTGAGAGTTAGAGAGGATTGAGGAATTGTTGGATCTCATAAAGAGATTTAAGGATCTATGAATCCTAACTTAGTGTTTTTAGTGAGATATTCATGGATTTGAACTAAATTAGTTCAACATCATTTTCAATTGCAAATACTGAATATAAAATGAATAAAACAAAGAATAGAGGACAATAGGGTGTTTGCTTCAAAGCCAAGAAGTGGCTTATAGCTGAAATGTGCCAATTTGTATCTATCAATCCAAAAGGGCCTCTGGAAATCTATGTAATATATTTTATCAGAAATTGAGATGATGTTGAATTTTTGTTTGGATAAATCATATTTTATTGTCTTTATTTGTGAATTACCTCCTTGTGCATGTCATCATAGTTAATGGGGTTTTAAACATTGAATTAAGAGTCTGTAATGTTGAGATTATTGTAACTAGAGGGTTAGGTGGCAGTGTTATGAATGTAGATATATAATCAAAGGAGAATTTAGAGGATAATTCGTAGCTTCGGAGGGATAGCATAGTTGCATATTGGTGCACATGAATGGTTTGGATACAAGATAAATTGAAAAGGGTAATTAAGGAAGGCTCCAGGGAAACAAGGATTCCGGGGACACAGATCACGCCCGGGAAACTATACATCATCTTGAAATTAGATGAATTAGGAACCAATATTGGTTCCAATGATTATGTTAGTTTCTAGAGGACGAACACCAGGACATAGATACAAGAAATGGGCATGAAGCAAAGGTGAACACAGTGCTGCATCAAAAGGTAGACAATCATGTTTTAAAAATAGAGAAGACCAGTTGGATGAGAAGGGAGTTTTTGGATGTGATATGAAAGGGGATCTAGTCATCTCTAGCCATACTTACATAATTTATATGTATTTCTAGAGTTAGAAGTTGGATGTGTGATTTCTTTCGTTAGTTCTCACTTATTTTTCACTCATCCTATCCTTAGTCACTCTATTATTTGACTCTAATTCTATTTTTAACTACATAACTCCAATTTTAAGCTAGTTAATTATAACTAGGGTGGCCTTGCTTTTTTTCTCTTTGTGCGTGCACAAGGAACTCCAAACTCGTGCACATTCTTTCTCTATTAAGAGAGCGTTATTTATTTGTACTCAAGGAAGGTAATGCAATATAAGGAATTAAAATTGGTCTCTTTGTCTCTTTGGTCTAAAGAGTGGCCTTCCATTCTCTCTTCTTTCTCTTCAAGGAAAAAATTAAGGATGTTTTGACAATGTTGGATGTTCTGACAATAGTAGAGGATCTCCCCAATGTGAAGTCCCAGTTGGACCTCACATCTGGGAGATCCAACCCTACTGTTGGTGGAACATCTAGCACCTTCAACATATTTTGGTGCTAGAAGGAGGCCAGATAACAATCTAACCTTGCTGAGTCTGGTTTTAAGTCTTTGATCTTGAAATTGCTCTTTCCCAAATCCTTATTCCATGTTTTCTTTTGTTGACAGTGTCGGGCCTACCAAAATGTCAAGGGATCTCCCCAGTAAGAGGTCCCAATTAGACCTCAGACCATTTGGTGTAGGAGTCCCAACAGTGGGTCATAAGGTAATGCCTTGACCATGATGTCACACAAAGGCAAGTAAGATAACTCTGTTAGTAGGAAGGGTGTGGCTGATGTAGAGGGTTAAGGAATGTGTACAAGAGGTTCCAAGACTTCGAAGGGAGGGGAAGGTGAAGGTGAGTTCCAGGTTGAAAGGGATCAGTCCCAACTCGGCTAGGAACACACCACACAAAGGACATGCATAACTTCCGACGAAGCAGTCCACTCGGATGTGGCAGTCACAACATACGAGGTAACATAACATGAACAACACTCATGGATCAATCAGAGACGAGTGTGACGGTTGATATAGAAAGGTTCATGAGAAAGGTCTATTTGATGTTTGGCAGAGTAGTGGACATGGACAGTAACAAAATTAACAACATATGCAACACATTAACAACAAGATTCATATAATTGCATACAAATAAGTTCATATACAAGTACGTAAGTTATATAACATATATCATTAAGGAAATCGGAATAGTCCAACTACAATAACAACATATGCATGAAAATGTGCTGGCTCTTATTATTAAAGAAGTGTAAGTCACAATCATACAACACACCATGTAAACCCGCTAGCCCCAACAGTGGAACGTTACATCCACATCCGCCTTCTCCTCCAAAGAGATGTACTAGCTCTGTGCAGTGGAGAAGCCAAGGCACATTACAATACTGTCCAAGTCTTCTTCAAGATAGTCTTAGTAGAAGCTTGGTTGACCATAAGCCTATAGAATGAGTTATGAGGGACTATTTATAGCAAAGGGTGGGGTGACCCTTGACATTCCCCTTTGTGACAGTTCAACTGCCCTCATGACTCTTCACCTACTCTATGACTATTACATCCAACTATTGACACTTGACTTACACTTGACATGACTCAACATTATAATGCACATGTACTCGTGAGACAACATGGCTTCAGCAAGCCTTGCAAGATATCATTGGCACTCGGTTTGCTGTGATGAGACTAATTCTTTGACATGCTTATGATGGTGAAGCTGGTGAGCTGATGCCAAGATTGGTCGTCTATGATGGTGTGCATGCACCTCATGGTGACATCTTGCTAAAGCGAACTCTTGCCTCTGTTGAAATCGGTGCATTGGTTCGGCCCCTTCATCCAACTCGTTTGCTAACATGATCATGGTCTTCTTGGGTATGGTTGAACCGGCAACACACTGATGCATAGTGTCTGTGCTGATCTTCAAGTGTGTGCTGGTGGTCATGCGCATCAACTTGTCGAAGCACATGTTCAACCCCAGTTGGACTTGCTTCTTATCTTCGCCTTGGTGAGTGTGTTGAATTGGTTGGATTGCATGTGTGCACTCAACGACATGCATGCTGTTGAATCCCTTGCATGTGATCAACAACACTGCTCACCATGTCTACTATGTGTCAGCTGGTGGGATGGATCTTTAACTTGTACTGGAGTAGTTTCATTTGATAGTGCATGTTTCATCCATTGTTGTTCTTGATCTTGCTACAACTCATTCGTCTATCTGTGCAGCTTCATGTTCTTCCTTGAGTTGTTGCTTTGGTACATGCAACTCCTTTTTCATTCCATTCTCTATCTTTGCGTGATCTTCATGTCGTGTCATCACCTCATAGTTTGAGTCTCCAAAGTTGCTTTCATTATCAGTGGGTCTGATTGATCTTGTAACTTTGTTCTGCCTCTATGTTCTCAAAAACCTTCATCTTGCATTCCTTCCTCTTGCATTCACTACGTTTACTGCATTCGTTATGCTGCCTGTAGCTATTATTCATGATGCTGCTTGATGTTCTTATCTACAAACAACTTTATATCTTCATGAGTAGTCAATCTCATAGACACTTGATCGACTACATCTCCAAGCGTGCTCTAAATGGTGTCTTCGTCTCTTCTCTCCTGGAAAACATTGTAACTGTATTTCTGAGAGGCAGATGAACACCTGCGATACCTGGAGATATGGAAACACACATGGCAAGCAATCTGTCAGTTGAAAACCAAAATGAACATGAGAACTGACTTGTAACATACCTGGGTGAATGGTCATGAAGGTTGCACAATTTTGGCCAAGAGGTCAGGAGACTAACTGCCAAGGCTGCACAAGGCACAGTTTGGGTTGCTGGGAGACTGAATGACTGTTGGAATTATGCAATGCAAAGTCTAGTTTGGCTGATGACTGCTGGGATTGCGTAATGTGTAATTCTAGTTGGGAAGGATTGCTGACCCAGGGACAGATTTGAGCAATTTCTTAGGCCAAGCAGCCACTGTCCTCCAAAAATGTGTAAAATAGTCTTGGAGGCTAGTGCCAGATAGGAATGCACAAATCTAGAGAGGAAGGTGAGCCTTCCTTTTCCATATTGCGCAATGCAGACTTGGTGAAGGAAGAGCCAGGGCTAAGGTTGGCTCGACTCGCCGATGGGCAACTGAAAGCAAGTAAGTCAATGAATGCATGGTGACACTAAGTGATAGCAGAAGTGATCGATAGTGCATGTGAAACATGAATGAAAGATTCAAAAAACAGATCAACATGCATGTGCGTGAGGCAGTTCGCCGGTTGGGCGAACGTCTATGAAAAACAGTTTCATGCATGTAACAACAGTGAGATAACAACGAAAACTGAAACAAAGCTAGAACAGGCTAGTATACATGTAAATGACAACAAGCATTCAAAGAAATCAAGAAAATAATACTCATACAAGCGAAAACCCAAAAAGCGACAGAAATGCAATAAAAGGCATGGGAAAAGAGCTTACCCCAAAAAAACTAAGTTGAATGTGCCGACTGCTCCTAGATGTGATGTGGGATGTCAGAGCTACGAGGTTGATGTGAGGAATGAACTCTACAACTTTTGGTTTATGAGTTTTGATAACATCGAGGATGTGACGTGCATGCCATGAATCTAGGGGAAGTGACACTTGGTGGGAGGTTTCATAATTTCTCCTTGCATGTAACCTCCAATTGCTAAAAATAGATCCCTAAAACAAGGGATGCCTTTACATGCTACCTTGGGATAAGCAACCCATGCATGCAAGTTTGTCTTGCTCAGTGCCAGAGGGATCTAGTCAACTCAGCTGCACATGCAAGGGACTACTTGAATGCTGGAGAAAAATGCGCATTTCTGGCTGGAAGCTGGGATGACTGCCCAAGGGGATTGCATAATTTCTAGGTAGAGCAGCTGACTATTGCCTAGATTTTCACAAATCCTGGGCTGAACAACCTGCTATTGGGAAAAATTGCACAAATCCTATTGGGAGGATTTGCTAGCAGGATTGCGCAATCCTAGAGAACAGTAGGCTGTCAAAGAGGATTGCGAAATTCCTGGAGGGAAGGATGGTTTCCCTCCAAGAATGCGAAATTTTCAAGGGGAAGATGCTCAACCTGTAGCTGGACCAAGTCTAGGTAAGTAGCCTGTGAGGGGAATAGATCGATTGTGATCGACAAGTTGCCTTTGTGCAAGGAAAACACTGAAGCTTGAGTACTTGACGAAGAAAGACAAAGTGTTGTGTAAGCTTTGTAGGGGAGGCTCCAAAACAAGCTAAGGCAAAATTTTGGAGGGTGGTTGTAGCTGTTACAACATCTTTCTTAAAGTAAATGTATTTCAGTCCCTAAGAAGATAATAAATCTCTTCTCAAAAATAAAGTTTGATGATGAGGGTGAAGTATCGACATTTGAACATGTCCTTCAATTTATTCAAAGTTATATCTCTAACAACAAGTGCTATGATCATGCCACATATGGAATTTTCACTGTTACCTTTCAAGGTCATGTCAAATCATGGTGTAAGACCTTACCACTTGCATTTGCATTCTTTTAAAAAGTTCATTGATGAGTTTATGTTCACTTTTCTAGAGTCAAATTCCGAGGATTTATTTGAGGAGATCGATGAACTCAGAATGAGACTGAATGAATCAGTGGATGATTTTTCTAAGATGTTTCTCAACATATGCTATAAAATTCCTAAAAAAGATAAGGATTGGTATCATCTAATAAGAGAGTTTCCACATATAGTTGGCCTTTTTTAGAGGGAATTTGAATCTGCATTGAATATTGACAGACATAAATTTGAGGATTTAAGTATTTTGCTACCTAATTTCATTATGCCTACTTTTGTTTTGGGTGAAAGTCAAATAAAACCTTAAATTTCGGAGGTGGAAATGGTTCCCCCTTTTTTTCCTTATCCTCCTTTAACTTCATTATCAAATGAAATTAATTCTTGTACTAACATGTAAATCTCTTGATAATGAATCAAGTAATGAGGAAACTTTGTATGGAAAGGGGCAGAGTTGTCTTCATTCAAAAGCTCAAATAAAATGTGTTGAAGTGGAGCAAGATCAGTCTGATAATAACATTGGTATACCATCCTTTGGTTATCATGTTGATGAAAGTTATTTTGATTAAGTTAATCTTCCATATCCCCATGATATGCTCTTACTTTTGCCTCCTTACCATGATCAAAGCACTGTCTTGGGTGACAATGGATGTTCAAATGATTCTATAGAGCATAACATGCATGATTATCCCTTATTTCCTTAGGTTGATACTAATGTGTAGTGTTTGAATTTTGAATCAAATTTAGTGAGAATTGATGTTTCTTCACCTGAGTCTTTTCATCTACCTTCATCCTTAACACACTAATCATTGTACTGTGATTTGCTTGTTGAATATGCTGCATCAGTGATTTCTTCAAATCCTTTAGATATTTATGTTGTTGGTATTGATTGAAATTAGGTACATGATGGTATGGTTTCATAATTTGAAGATGAAAAGAATGAATCCAATCCTTATGATGTTTTTAATATGCAACCTTTAAGAGGTGAAGAGGACAATTTTACAACTCTAAAAGTTCAAGAAAGTTCTCCAACTGATTCATCCTTATTCTTAATTCATGAAGAGTCATGTATTAAACGACCTATCTAATCAAATCAATGGCTTTAATAGTTGTCTTCCTATTTTCAATGTCTTCATTGACACATCTAATGATAGTTGTTCACATTCAATTTTTTTATTTTTCTAAGCCATTGAAATTTTATAATCCATCATATGAGAGTTTAGAGACTTGTTAGGAAGTTGAGGCACTTCAACTTTCATTGATGGTTATGTCAGGTCCTCATGATCTTGACAAGATCCCTTAACAATATTAGGTTAGATCTTCTTCATGAGATTCTTTCCTTAGCACCATTTCATCTAATGATTGCTTATCTTTAAATATTTTCAAGGATTTTCAAGATCATCATTTTGAATATCATGATATAATCACTAATTGGTTGGAGAAGTCTTATCTAGCAAACTTTGTTGCTAATATGAAGTTTCAATTTATCTTATACTTTCTATGAATGAAAATGTGGATGAATGCACATTTATGATGGATTTTCAGGGTGTTCATGTTTATCATTATGTTTATCATGATAGAGTTGCACGCTGGTTAGAACATTCTTTTCTGGCTAACTCTTTTGGTTGCAAGCATGACCTTCTTTCTCATGTGAAATCTATTCAAGTAAACATTTTGATTTTTACATATTTTTTAAGGTAAGTACTAATTGCTTACATATTTGTGTTTGCGGGTCAGGAGAAACTCTTTCGGATGCATTGGAATTTTGAACTCACATAATTTTGATCCTTTTTTCAATTAGATTAGGTTTAGGATAGTTTTTGTTTACTTAGTAATATAGTTTTTCATGGTTGTTTCTTGTGTACATAGCTACTTTTTCTTTGCATTTAGATGTCAATATGTTGCATCACATAACTTTTCATTTCATTTCGTCATGATTCACTATTTTAGGTTCTCTTTTATTATATCTAATCAATGTTCTCATATGCATTATGCATTCATATTGTAATATGCATTCACTATGCATACAAATGATACCATGCATTCATTTTTCATCTAATATCATTCTATTGGTTTGCAGCTCATTGTATTTACAAATTGCTTACAGAAGCATTGCATGGCCTTCTTAATTGTATTTCATTTATGCCCCGCATTGCTTGTTATTTTACATTTGGAATGATTTTACTACATTTCCTTGCATTTCATTTGCATTTAGGAATTTCTTGCTTTTCATTACACGGTTCTCTTAGTTACATTTAGTTTGTTTCATTGCATTTCATCACATAGACTTTTCATCTTCTTCCCCTTTTCTTTTCCTTATTGCATTGAGCACCATATCCTTGAATTTATTTTAATTTCATTGCAGTGCATGAAGTCTTCAATTCCCATCTAGCTCCATTCCTTACATAGCCTTTTCATTTCATGCAGATCTTTATTGTTTCATTGCCTTATGCATCTAGTTTTGTTTACCTTGCATTGCATTTAGCCTTGTCTCCTTTGCATTTATGACCTCATTGCATTATGCATTTTCTTCTCATTTGAGACTTGTATTTTGCATGCTCTTTGCAATTTTGTACATAAATGATGTCCTGAATATATTCCATGATCTTCTTTCATTTCCTTGTCCTTAATGCTCAAAAACCATTCATTGGTTGTGTGTGGTTATTGTGGCCACTCCAAGAGGTAGCTTCTTGAAGACCCTAGTATTGAAACCTTGTCCCTAATATCTATACATGAGTCTAATTTATTAACAAGGAAAATATGATTTGATACTTGTGGGGAACTATGATCAATTTTTATGACCTAAATCCATAACTTGATTTTTTTGTTTTGTTTTTTTTGTTTTTTTTTTTGTTTTTGTTTTGTTTTGTTTTTGTTTTTTTGTTTTTGTTTTTGTTTTGTTTTTGTTTTGTCTTTGTTTTTTGTTTTTGTTTGTTTTTGTTTTTGCTTTTTTGTTTTTGTTGTTGTTGTTGTTGTTTTGTTTTTGTTTTTGTTTTGTTGTTTTTGTTTTTGTTTTTGTTTTTTTTTTTTTTTTTTTTTTTTTTTTTTTTTTTTGTTTGTTCTGGTCGAATCCTGATATTTCATTATTTTTCTCATTGTCCCCTTTTGAGTCTAGGATGTGGTGTGGGAATGTGACAAGAGGGAAAACCTAAGTTAGAAAATATTCTAGTTTTTGTTAAACAAGAAACAACCACTCTAGCACATAAAATAAGTTGATATCCCTCTTTCGCCCTCACATAATGAATACCTTAATAAGCTATGCCAAAGTTCATGAAAAGTAAAACTAATTAAATTAGGGCGAGGAATGAGAAGGGTTTCCTATGCAGATATGTAATGTAAGCAACTTTGTCGAGGTATTGAACATGCATGTTGGTAGCGAAGCAATGCTTTTGATTTCTTAAGTGACTCCATTAGGGTATTGAACATGCCTATTGGAAGCAAAGCAACACCAAAAACTCATTTTAAATTCTAAATATTATAAACCCTCTATCATGTTTTCTATTTCATTGTTAAATACTTGCATGTGTTTAGTTTTGACGTAATGTGTAAAGACTAATAGGATCTAACTATGGAATGGATAAATGGTACATCCATAAATGTCCAAGATAACTCAAATTTCTTGTTCAATGACCTCACTGCCATCAAACATTATGCTTGTCCACTTGTTTCATGATGCATATTGCACATGCTCATTTTTCTTCATCTTGATTCTCATTCTATTGAATGCATTAAGGTTTTTCTATTGGTTATTTTATTCATGAACATTCAAGCCTTGTGTCTCCATGGTATGCATTTCATATTATAGGCATGCATCATGTGTTATTAACTATTTTGCATCTATGATTATCATTCCTTAATTTGCATCTTTAAGCCTGAATTCTTCATGAGTATTTCATGGCATTTTTGGTCATTTTAGTTGCATCATATTTGTTTGAGGTTTGATTGTACATCAATTCCATTAAGTTAGTTCCTTTACTTGGATATTGGATTTTTTTCAAACACTTGGATTGGTTTCAAGCCTAAGTTTCCGTTGCCAAATTAATGTAACCTCCAATAGTTTATCCTTGACTATTGCATATCATTTTGTTTTAAAGGAATTTAATGATGATGCAAGTGTAGGTTTTAACCCCATACAGAAATTACTTGCATAAAAATTCTAAAACACAGAAAATAAACAATGCAAGAGCATAACACATATACACAAAGATTTTCCCCTGGATCCCAAAATCGGGACTACCAGCTTGATTTTTCATTATATTCCTTTCAATGTTACAATACATATTTATACATGCTAAAGCATCCAATACCATGGACTGAAAACCATCACGTCCAAAACCATGTGCAAAAACCATGCAAAAAAACCATAGGTTGCTTTGCCCAACCTAACATAGGGTCCAAAACCAAAATTTTCTGGGGTGCTGCCCTAGACCCAATAGAGTGGAGTTACCTGCACCCCTCAAACCCCCTATGACTCCCCCCGCTACGCAATTGGTGCAACGAAGGGGGGGCTCCGCCCCCCTTCTAACCCCCCCGTTAAATACGTGGTCTAGTCGTGAAAAGAATATAACACAACCCAAAATTCTCCCACTTGTTGTTTTCTTTCCACAGGGGGTCACAAGAGAGCATAGTCATTTATCCAGCCCTGCAATGCCCATTGTTTCTCTACACCAAGAGAACTTCTCAGAGCTCACAAATTTTGTCAATGCATCTGCAGTATTCTTTAAAGTGTCCACCTTTACTAGCAACACCTTTTTGTCTTCTATCATATCCCTTACAAAGTGATACTGAACATCAATGTGCTTTGTCTTTGAATGATATGCAGTGTTCTTTGCCAAGAAAATTGCTCTTTGGCTATTGTTATCACTCAGATGTTTTCCTTAGAAGTTATCAAAGAAGGAATAGTCCGAGGTAACCACAAACATAATATTTTAGACTCGGGTTCTAGCCAACCTAAGTCCAGAGAGGGCTTTCTCTTTATAATTTAACTTTGTTGTGTGTAGATTTCAGGCTAGTTATTAGTGCTCATGATTTTTTTATTTTGATTGGGTGGTGGAATTAAGAAAACAGATGGGCAGAGTAAGTATTCAAGCCATTGGGCTATGGAGTCAATCAAGAGTGGTTGAACTGGATTTGATCTATCACTAGGGTAAGAGTTCACCAAGCAAGCTAGCACAGTAAAAGCAAATCTGCAGGTTCAAGTGGATGAAGTAGTGCTAACGAGGGTAAAGGACAATGAAGAATCCTTAACCGAGATTAAGATGAAGAAAGGAAGGATGATCAATAGCAAATGGTAATGAATAATACTTTACTATGGACCAAAGGGGGGGTAAACTATGGAAGTAAGGGAGAAATTAAGGATTCCCAGACCAAGACAGTTTAGTAGAAAACATATAGAAAGCAAACAGTTAAAACAGAGAGAATTTAAGCTAATTCTGATGATATCATTCCTTGTTTACTTTTAGATTTCTTAAGAGACACATGAATATTCATAACATGAAAATAAGACAATATTTCAACACGAAAAGATAATACTTATTTGTTCCAACTGTGCACATGAATCCAATGAAATGTCCTTAGCTTTATTTCATTTCCAGCAAAACCAGTCCAGTCTTGAGTAAAATAGCTCCTTGGGTCAAAAATAAAATGTCTACAGAAATGTATTTTAATCCACCCAAAATACTTCAAATGAAGAAGTATTTATACTAATTCTAAACTGAAATATCTTGAAGAAATATCAAGATTGGTTTTACAAATATCTCAAACTGTTTTAAACTAATATAACTTAAATAAAGGACATTCAAAACTAATGAATCTATTTGGCACTATGTTTATGGATTTATGGTGACAATGAAGAGAAATTCGAATTTGATAGAAACTCTTAAGTGATGATGAGGCATCCCAGTCACTAACTGCATCCTCTCTTTGTGCCTTCTTCTCCAGAAATTCTGCAAGATTAGGGTCCATTGATACCTTTGTATATCTCAATCTGTGATATATATGTAAAAAGTGAAAGAGGTTATTATAGATAAGTATTGTTTTGAGATAAACCTTTCTCAGTTTCCCAAAATTCAGCTCCAGCTGTTCATAATATTCTCTGCAACAAGATGTAAAAAATAGGACTTTGCACAGTCCAAAAAATAGGATTTGAAGATACGCACTTATCTCGCTTTTGGTAATACCTGTGTAAAAAGTGAGATAGGTTTTTGTATATTGGCCTTTTAGGAACACAAAATTCCTCCATTATCTCAAAATACGTTTTTGATTGGGCACAATAGTTTTCACAAAACTATGACTTAAACAGGAAATTTCTGAAGAATGTACCATTTATGCTCTGATTTCATCTTTTAACCTTAAATTTCTTTTAACTTTTTTTCACTTTTACGTTGGATAAGCTTCATTGTTGCTAGTGAAAGTGTTTTCATCTCTGTTTAACCCTTACTTCCTCCATGTTTACTTTTACTGCTATGTTTTTTCATCTGTCTTCACTTTGAAATGAATCTGTATGCTCCGTAACTGTCTTCCCTCCTGTTTATGTTCATGCTAGCTGATTTATTTGACTTGGTCTTGAATCTGATACTCTTTAACCCTGATACACTTTGACTATTTTTTACTGTGTCCCTTTACCTTCACTATATATTTTAGGTTTTTTTACTGTCTGTTTCAACAATAAATCATTTAATTTCATGTTTCCTCTACTTGCCTTTTAATTGTATGTTTTATTTTTCATCTCTGTTTGAATATGTTTGATAACAATCTTGGAGTAAATAGGTCTTATGACTAGTATTAAGACTATTTATCCAAGGCTACAATCTTTTGATCGCCTATAAAATAAAAAGAACTATTAGGAAAACATTGGGTTGACAGGGAAGGTAATTAATGGATTTATCGAGCTTTATAGGTCTATGGAGTGAGTCCAAAGTGATTTCGGGAGGTAAACCATGATTGAACTGGTTAGCAGAGGTTTCAGATGGAGCAGAAGGGTTTCATAAGTTTACATAGTAGAATTGGTGAAGGGCGAGAAAACATGGGTTCTTAGGGTTTTAACTTTAATGGGCAGACTTTTAAAATATGGTGTGAACTGAATAGTAGGCGGTTTGTCGCGTAGCGGGTGGGCAGTAAGCGGTTTGTTTCGCACAACTTTTGGGTGCTTGGCGGTATTGGTGGGAGGCCGCCCGATGCCATTCATCGGGCACCACGTAGCAGTTGGCTGAATAGTGAAACCACCCATATCAGGCAGGTAAAGGTCGAATTTCGGAGGCCATCGATATGATCGTGGATCGTTGGATCAAAAGGGACCAGATCGTATGGTGATCGGGGTGATGATTTGATATGAAGTTTAATGGAGGGGCCCGACGGGGTTTTAAGTGCAGAGGGATTAATTAATTACGGATTGTGGAGGTTTAATGATGTCAAGAGTGATTTCTTTGGTGTATGGTTTGACTTGTAATTAACCACGGATTGATTAATTATGTCGGGTTTTATTCATAAAGTTTATATTTCAAACTTTCGGGGCGGGGTATTAATATAAGGGTTTTATTGATATATATACGGGAAGAGTTTATATTTCTTTTTGGGATTTAATACATATATAAGTGTTAGAAATTAATATGAAGATGGCGGAGAATGGGTTTTAGCGCTAAGTGTAATGTATCTAATTCATTTTATTTTCATAAACACATTGTAACTTAGGTTAAAAGGTAATTTTTGAGGGTTTTTTAGGAAAAAGGGTTTACATGGGAGTGATTGCTTTCCCTTAGGAAAATAGAGTTTAAACCTTAGGAAAAGGGGTTTTATGAGGGGAACTAGGGGGAGTGAAGAGGGGTAAACGTTTATGAGGGGATTTTTTGTACTTAAGGTCAATAAGTCATTTGGCCGAGGGTCTGGTCCCTCCAGAAGTCAGAGGAATGCTTTGAGCCCCTTTGACTTAAGATTTTAGGTACTCTTTTCTTGGAAATTAGTTAAGTGAAAAGTGTAATGAGTGAGGGAGGTTAATCAATTTGACCTTGCGGATTTGATACATGCCCAATTATTATCCATAATTGGAACTTTGATGATGAAGGTGATCAACATGCTTTTATCTAACAATCATCACAATTCTGCAACCATTCTTCTACTTACCCACCTACTCATCCTACCATTTTTACTTCTCTTTAATAGGGTGCACTTGAGCTGGAAAACCCTTATCAAAACATTTTTCTTTTCTTTTACAATAGTAATCTAACTAAGTCTAACCTTATTACATCCAAGGGCTTAGATTAAATAGTTGAGCTCCTTTTATTCACTCTACCTAATCTAATTATTTGCCAAGATTGCACTGTTTGGTCAGATTTTATTCTATATCTATAAGCATGAAATTGAAAGCATGAAATAGTCAAGTTTAAACATTTTGACTATCATGGATTGTGGCATAGGTTACAAACTACACACAATCATTTATTTTTTACAAAAAGTAAATAGTAGTGGCATTTTGACTTGCACACTTTCATGGTCTTTTCTTTCTTGGGGTTCATATTTTTCATCTTTTTTTTTGACCTTTTTTTATTCTTTTTGTCCTTTGATTTTTCTTTTAGGACATACCCACTTTACATTTTTTTAATTTTTTTGATTATTTGAATATGGAAAAAATTTGCAGAAAGCAAAGGTATGTACATATTATAGATTTGACCTCAGCCAGTAAAAAATTATGACTCCTATTGGCATAGGAACCTAACAGCCATCACAGTCTATCCTTACAACTCCCTGTACTAACCCCATATTTGAACACAATCTCTGCAACCAAACTGCTTCCTTGCTTGCATGAGTGGCTGCCATGTATTCTGCCTCTGTAGTTGATAGTGCGTCTACAGATTGTTTCTTACTCATCCAATTGACTGCACCTCCAAATAGGTTAAACACCTACCCACTTGTAGATCTTCTTTGATCTAGATCTCTAGCCCAGTCTACATCAACAAAGCCTCAAATATCCAACACTCTATCCAATCTTGGTCTTCCTTGGTAGCACGAACCATAATCACTAGTGCCACGCAAATACCTGAAAACCCGCTTCACCATTGTCCAGTGCTCTTTCCGTGGTTTTGACATAAACCTGCTCAATACTCCCACTGCATGTGCAATGTTTGGTTTAGTATAGAACATCACATACATTAGGCTACCGACTGCACTTGCATATGGAACACGAGACATGTCCTCTTCCTCTTCTTGTGTTTTGGGACACTGTTAAGCAGATAACTTTACACCTACAGGAATAGGAAGGTTCACCGGTTTACTATCCTGCATATTAAACCTCTGCAATATTGTCTTGTCATACTTCCTCTGATTTAACCAGAGCTTCCTCTTTGTCCGATCTTGTTTAATTTCCATGCCCAAAATATAGTTTGTAGCACCAAGATCTTTCATGTTGAATTTGGAGGACAAATGGGTCTTCAGTCCTGGATAATTTCTTTGTCATTTCCAACTAGCAACATATCATCCACATACAAGACCAGATAAATAACATGGTCACCAATTAATTTAAAATATACACAGTGATTTTCTTTTCTTTTGGTGAAGCCAAGTCCCCATATAAATGTATCAAATTTCTGATACCACATCCTTGGTGACTATTTTAACCCATACAGAGACTTCTTTAACTTGCATATCAGTTCTTTCTTACCCTTCACCACAAAGCGTTCAGGTTGCTTTATGTTGATCTCCTCTTCTAGATCCCTATGAAGAAATATTGTCTTCACATCCATCTGTTCTACCTCAAAATCAAAAGCAACAACAATAGATAAAAGTAATCTAATAGAAGTTACCTTTGCAACAGGAGAAAAAATATCACCAAAATCAATTCCTGACACCTGGGAATAACCTTTTGCTATCAACCGAGCTTTGTATTTCTCCACCTTTTCATCTGCACTTGTCTTCTTCTTGAACACTCATTTGCTACCAATGGGTTTCCTTCCAGTCGGAAACTCCACCAGATCCCAAGCCTCATTTTTGTGCAAACATGCCATTTCATCAACCATGGCCTCTTTCCAGAGTTTTCCATCCTCTGGATCTACTACTTCCTTCACAGTTTTGGGATCATCATCAGTAATAGATAAAGAAAAAATTTAACAGAAAGCAGATGGACTATACCTTTCTGGCTGCCTTCTTTCTCGAACTGATCTTCTCACACCCGGAGTTTGTGGCTCTTCATCTTTTGATTCCTCCTCTACTGTAGAGTTAGATTCTTCCTCCTTTAATCAAACTCTATCTTCTTAGGTTCCTTTAGTTGGACTTCATGTTTAATAACATCTTTCACCTCTCTGAACACCACATCTTGGCTGTACACAACCTTCCTTATTACTGGGTTCCAAAGCTTATAACCCTTTAAACCATCCTTAT
>APFE030522706.1:27533-60598 GCA_000404065.3 Pinus taeda | reverse complement strand
TGTTTGGTTTTCCACCAGAGCCTTAAATTCTTTAAACCTATCAAAGACTTTAGATTTCTTCTTAAGGAAATATGTCCATGTATTCCTTGAGAATTCATCTATAAATGATACATAATACACATAATTACCCAATGATGGAACCTTCACAGGTCCAAACACATCATTGTGCACAAGCTCTAATATTTGTTTTGCCCTCTTACTACCAGAGGGGAAACTCACCCGATTCTACTTCCCATATACACAATTTTCACAGAAATCAAAATCTAGAGAGCTATCACTCATACCTTCTACCATACCTTTACCATGAAGTATTCGAAGGCCCTTCTCTCAAATATTTCCAAGCCTTTGATGCCACAACATGGTCTTCTCTCCAGAGGCCACTAGGTTTTCTCCTCCACTTTCAGAAACCACAGAATTGTTGCACCCATCAACAACAGTGCTACCTTGAATCTTGTACAGAGTTCTAATTCGAACACCCTGCATCAATACCAGTGCTCCCCAAACCATCTTGTAGGTATCCTTCTCGAACACTATTTTTACACCTGCATCATCCAACTTACTTACAAAAATCAAATTTCTGGCTAATGCAGGAATATGCAGAACACTCGGAAGTGTTCTAACCCTTCCACCTTGCAACTTCAGCTTTACTTTTCCGTGACCAACGATTCTAGCCTTCCTTTCATCCGCCAAGAAGACATCACCACCATCATATTTCTCATACTCGAAAAACCACTCTCTATGGGGAGTGAAGTGAAAGGATGCACCTAAGTCAATCAACCATGTCTCATGATCTACATGTGTACTTGAAGAAGTCAAGTACACATCCCCACCTTCATCTGAGGTGGTTTTCACCTCTGCAGAAGGAGCATCATCAGATCCCTTCCTTTATCAGAAGCTTTAGATTTACAGTCCCTTTTGTAGTACCCTTCCTTTCTGCATTTCCAGCACAACACCTTTATAGGTTTTCTTGGAGATTTAGATCTCCCTCTAGATTTAGATCTCCCACTCAATGACTTATTTTTGTTTTTGTTCTAGGACCGTCCTTGTACAGACAAGGCATCACCATTTTGGCTCTCCATATTTTTCCTTCTCATTTCCTCCATCAACAAGGATGAGACTATTTCATCAAACTGCAAGGCAGTTGCATTGCTACCTATTGCAATAACCAGACTAGCCCACAAATCTGGTAGAGAACACAACAAATTGATGCACTTATCTTCATCCAAAATTTTAATATCAACATATGATAACTGACTTACCATAGTATTAAATGTGTCATATGCTCTGTCACTGAGTCTCATCTTTCATCCTCAGGTTATACAACTTTTTCTGCAGGAATAGTTTATTCACCAAAGACTTAGATTGGTACAAAGTCCCTAACTTTTCCCACAAGGCCTTTGTCGTAGCTTCCCCTGATACATTCAGCAATACTGAATCTGAGACACACAATTGTATTGTGTTCTTTGACTTCCGATCCAACTTTTTCCATTCTTCATTGGACACTCCCGTTGGTTTAGTACCCAGGTCTACCTCGATCCATTGACCTTTATCCACCAACAGATCCTCCATCTTGAGTTTCCAAAACTCAAAACTCTGACCATTAAATTTCTCGATCTTTATCTTTTCGCTGCTCACCATCTTATTTCACCACCCGGATTGATCTAGCATATCTCCCTGTGAACAGGGTCTACCACAGGCTCGAGCTAAACCCTTTAGCAACAAAGGCATCCCCTTGAAGCCAAAATAACTCTTATACAAAATGTAGGTTTAAACCCCATACAAAATTTACCTGCATACGAATTCTAAAATACAAAAAATAAACAATGCGAGAGCATAACACATAAAAAAATATACACAAAGATTTTCCCTAGACCCAAAACTGGGACTACCAACTTGATTTTTCATTATATTCCTTTCAATGTTACAATACATATTTATACATGCCGAAGCATGCAATATCATGGACCAAAAACCACTGCGTCCAAAACCATGTGCGAAAATCATGCACAAAACCATAGGTAGCTCTGCCCAACCTAACATAGGGTCCAAAACCAAAATTTTCTGGGGCGCTGCCCCAGACGCCATACACCCCCCTTCTAACCCCACGATTAACTACGTGGTCTAGTCGTGGAAAGAATATAACACAACCCAACAACAAGATCTAAATTGTCATAAGTCTTTTGATCATGAATAAAGAAGAGAACTTAATCTTCAATTTTCATGTTATGTATTGAACTTGTAAAGACATGCGAGGCATATCAACTAGCTTGCATTTGCATCTCGTCCTCTATCATGTATTTGGAGCCCCCACATTCCAACTCACTAATTGCATCTTTGTGTCTTTATATAAAGCGACATATAAAGCATTGAAAATTTGCATTTCTCTCTTTTCGAATAAGAGTGACATTAGAGATGGTATTCCTAGGGTATATCAAAGTGATTGTTTTGATAATGAGGATATATGGTGCTAATAATTACTATTTTCTTATTGTGTTATTTGAAAATTCTTCTCTTTGTATGTTGTTAAACCTTTGGCATTATGCAAACTCAGAGAATGTGGCATTTAACATTCAAAAGAAAGAAAATCAAGTATGAGTAAACTCATCAATTTGCTAAGTACTTTGAGCATGATTCAGACTTCAAAGTTGCAGTGACCAATACAGATAAACACTATTCAGAAGGAGATAAAATTAATGATATAAATGCATATGATGCTCTTGGGAAATGAAGGGGCATAGAGAAGAGGGTTTCATTGGTAATACGCTTGCAAAACAATAAATGTCCAGAAGAAGGAAGAATTGATGAAATCTTTAGAGTGTGCGATGAAGTTGAATATGCAATGGAGACTTTATTAAAAGGTTGTGATATAAAAGTTATATAAATGGTGCAAAAGGCTATTACAAAGGACCATGATAAATGGTTCATTATATTAGCTTGCAAAGAGAATTTAGCCGAAATTGAAAGCAATTTAAAGCAAGTGTTGAAAGAAATTTAAAAGGACAATGTTAGGAGCAATTAAAAGGACCTTTGAAGGAAAATAAAAGAGTGTTGAAGGATTAGTTACAAAGATTGCATTTAAACACTACTACAAAAACAACCTTGGAATATTCAAAGCATATGTAGGCCCATTATCTACATGGTGTATCATCTACAAGTTGGAATACCTATTATCTACTTCGAAATATCTCTATCACCTGTTTCGTATACCTAACATTAGAGTTAGATTATTATGCGTTGGATGAATATTATTTATTTTTCTAGTTTGTCATATCATCAAAGTGTTGATGTACATGGTATATCATATTATTAAAGCATTGGAATATGCATTGATATGTTTGATCACATGCGTTGGACTATGTGGTATCCATTATCACATAAGTGTGAAATATATCCATTATCAAATGCATTGGGTATTATCATACTGTAGTGCATTGGTGTTGCATATTGCAATGTATTAGGAATATATATATTACAAATGTGTGTTGTATAAATCAATGTAGTTATATCAAATGCATTGAATCATTCTTGCAATATATTATAGCACACTCCTTCCACACTTACCCAAGTTCACAGGTCCATCGGGGTAAATATGTGACGAAGAGTTACTATGATATGACTCAACCTCCTAGGTATGGTTAAGGAAGTGGAATCGTCCAAACAAAACTTTACTGACCTTCCTTTGGAGCTACAAGACCCCTAGGAGATAAACAACCACTCTAGGTTCCCAAACCCTAAGCTAAATTGATTTTTCATTGACCTAGGCTACTATTTGAATGCATAACAAGGAAATATAGCGAATGTAAGCTTGCATTCACATGGATAACCCTGCCTCCCAGATAAATGCAATCTAATTTACTCAATTCTATGCCTACGACCTCAAGATCTGAGCCATTTTTTCAGGGATAGGATTTGTACCTCTATCCAAAACTTGATATAACTTTCCATAATGATGAATGACACAAGTAAAAATACATTAATATAAAAAATAGACAAGAAATTGACCTAACAAGGCCTGACCATGACAAACATTTCATCAAACACATGACGAACATGTCATCTATAGGTTATAAATGCATATCTGAACATAGGGGTCCCATACTTATTTGAAAATCATCAAGAAGGTTTGATTTCCTCTCATAATCGTTGCAATAATTTCTATTAGGTCATGCATTCATAATCCATTCATTTACTAATCAAAACATGATGAGACCCATAACTAAATTAGTCATAAAACCATGCTTATAACCAACATATAGCCAACATATAACCATAATAATATCAATGATAGAACCACCATCAAGCCACACAATAGCAAGTATAAATAATCATGGAATACAAGAGGAAAATAGGTCTTATTAACATACATAAAAGTCAACCAAGTTAGGCACTTCCATGTACCACCTGATCATAAATTATGTTGAACCAAATATTTCTTTCAACCAATCACCCTCGTGCCATATTCCAAGAATGAATTTGGGACTAACAACAAAACCACCAGGGATTCCTTTAGGATTTATCATGTATCCTTCCATTACTGGTTAAGGGATTTCTAGGCCCAAAAACCTCATCTATACAACTAGGTTTTACTGCAATCCATCCATTATCGGTCAAGGGACTCCTAGGCTCAAACAATAAACATACACTACCAGGCTTTATCGTAATCCTTCCAGAATCGATCAAGGGGTCACTATGCCCTAAAGAATCATGGATGCTTCCATATTCTTAACCAATAACTTGAGGAATTTTCCTGTCTCCTTCTGAATCCACCCGCAATACATATCAATAAATAATATGATCAACATCCTTTACATATCTTTTAAGCAATGAAAAATGGAAAACATCATGGACTTTCACTGTCAGAGGTAGTGCAAGTCTATAAACCATTGGTCCATTCCTCTTAAGGATATTGAAAGGCTCACAATACCGAGGTTTCAACTTCGCACATGACCCAATCCTCAAGGAGACCTTCTTGGGCTTGATGTGCAAGTACACATGTTCCCCAACCTAAAACTCTTTAAATTTTATGTGTTGATATACATAATTGTTTTTTCTGACTGTGTTTTCTTTAGATTCTTCTTGATAACTTGCATCTTTTGTTCCATCTCTGCCAACATGTCTGGTTCAATCAATGCCATGCTCATTGGATCACTCCAACTGATAGGAGTATTATAACTACTCCCATAGGGTGCCTCAAATGGACTCATCCTCAGTGACTTCTGATGACCATTGTTGTAAGGAAACTCTACCAGTGGAAGATACTCTTCCCACTTCCATTGTTGATGCATAACATACATTCTCAACATGTCCTCTAGAATCCTGTTGACTCTCTCTGTCTGTCCATTTGTTTGCAGATGATAAGTTTTGCTGAAGGCTAACTCTGTACCTAAACCTGCAAATAGTTCCTTCCCAAAGTTGGAAGTGAACTTAACATCTTTGTTTGACATAATCTTCCTAGGAATACCATGCAATCTCACTATCTCTATGATGAAGACCTATGCTACCTCACTGACTAAATAAGTAGAATTAACCTCTATTAGTGAGCTACCCAACCATGATGGAATCATGTTATCTAGATGTCATCGGCAATCCTGTGATGAATTCCATGGAAATGACCTCCCATTTCCACTCTGGAATCATAATCAGTTGTAGTAGACCACTTTGATTCTTACACTTTGCCTTTACCTATTGACAATCCAAACACCTAGCTACAAAATCTACCACTTCCTTCTTCAGATTCGGCCAATAGTAGAACTTCTTCATCATTTTTAATGTCTTCTGATATCCTGGGTGACCTTAATATAAATTAACATGAGATTACTGCAAGATAAGCTTCTTAAGTTTGTTGATGTCCAACACATAGATCTTGTCTCTAAATCTAACCAATCCATCTATCACGAGATGATAGTCCACATCTTATTCACTTGCACCCTACTACTATAACATGTGCCTAAGATCCCTATACATGTCATCCTTCTATCATACTTGTAAGATTCGATCCTATAAATTCATCCCATATGAACTCCTAGATGCTATATGATTTACCTGCACTCTTATGCTAAGAACATCTGTAACCTTTTTCTATTTTCCCTTAATATACCTGATCTAGAAATCAAATTCACTGAGCGTGGCCAACCACCTAGCTTGCCTGACATTTAGATTCAATTGGTCAAACAAGTAATTCAGCCCACTGTGATCACTCATTAGAATGAACCTCCTACCAAGAAGGTAGTGCCTCCACATCTTCAATACATGAATGATCACTACCAACTCAAGATCACGTCTCACATAGTTCTACTCGTGCTCATTTAGTTTCCTTGACTCGTAGCATACCACCTATCCCTCCTACATTAGGACTCCACCAAGTACTCTCTTGCAAGCATATGTACACACCACAAACTCTTTATTTGGATCTACAATATTTAGAACCGCATCATTTGTAAGCAACTTCTTCAATTGCTCAAAAGTTGCTACACATTATTCTGTATAGTCAAATTTATTTCCCTTTTTCTACAATGATGTAATAAGATAAGAAATCCATGAAAATTTAGCGATGAACCTCCTGTAGTAACCTGCTAACTGCATGAATGATCTAACCTCATCCACATTCCTAGGAGTTTCTAATTTTATGATAGATCTTATCTTTTATGGATCCACCTCTATGCCTTCCATGAAAACAACATGTCCCAAGTAATGAACTTTTGTTTGAAAGAAACTGCACTTCGCATAAAATTGATGCTCTCTTAACAATAATGATATTACTGCTAAGTGTTCGACATTCTCTTCCTCATTCTTAAAATATATCAATATATCATCAATGAATATAATCACAAACTTGTCCAGATAAGGATGTAACACACTATTCATCAAACACATGAAAGTAGCTAGAGGATTAGTCAAACCGAATGGAACTACAACAAACTCATAATTCCCATACCTTTTTCGAAAAGTAGTCTTGTAGATGTCTTATTCTTGGATGCATACCTCATGATATCTAGATCTCAAGTCAATATTCGAGAACAATGATTTTCCCTTCAAATGGTCAAACAAGTCATTAATCCTCGACAATGAATACCTGTTCTTGATCGTTACCTTGTTCAACTGCCTATAATCAATACACGACCTGAAAGTACCATCATTCTTCTTCACAAACAACACTAGTGCACCCCAAGGAGATACAGTTGGCTTTATGTATCCCTTGTCAAGTATTTCCTTCAACCATAACATTATTTCCGCTAGCTTTGGAGTGCTCATCTTGTACGGTGCCTTTAATGCTATTGCTGCCCCTGGTACCATCTCAATAGAAAAGTCCACTTCCCTGTGAGGCAGCAAATATGAAATCTCTTATGGGAATACATCCTAAAACTACTGTAAAAATGTATACCTCTTCAAGTCTTCTGCTTCCTCAACATCCTTACCTTTATCACAAGGGATATACACTGCAATTAACACACATCCTTTCCTGTGATTGTGTTTTTATTGCGTAGTTGTAACCATTCTGATTGATTTTGCCTTCTTCTTACCCTGTAAAATTATTTGTTCTCCATTGTCATCCAAGCACTCAATATCCTTCTCATAACAATCCACTTTAGTCTTGTGAAGATACAACCAATCCATACCCAAAATAAAATTGTATGATCCCAACATAAGTGGATTCAAATGTGTTGATGTAGGCATACCATTCAACTCAAATGCACAAGCTCTTACCCAATTATGAACTCTCTTCTTAGTACCTATAACCAACTGCACTAACCATGACTTTGCATGTACTTCTTTTCTAAAACCACACTTATCCACCAGGTCAGGGTTAACATAACTATAATTAGATCTAGGGTCAATCAAAATAGAAACAACTTGATCACAAAGCTTGTCGTCCATCTCGATAATAGAAGCATGGTGATCCCCTTGCCTATTATTCAATGTTGCATAGATCCGAGGATTGCTATTTCCAACATCCCCAACTAGCTGCCCTTCCTATGCACTATAGATATGAAGCCTACCACCCTGATATGATGGAAAATCCTTCTTGAGATTCTCCTTGCCACATATCCAACACTTCAACTCTCCCTTACCATAATCTCTATTCTACTACCCTCTAAGTTGTGACCCATGTCCCTTTCCAACTACATTAAACTTCTCGGAATAACATTCTCTTCCTCACCTGCATCCTAAGGTATTTTTCGTTTTGGTGGCCATTTGCCTTTAGTATTGTCTTTCCATTTCCAATCCTTCTAAGACTTTGTCTTAGACTTCGATTGCTCATAACAATGTTTCAACTTCCCAATGACTTCTTCCAGTGATTGAGACTCATCATATTCAATCCGATCCTTAAATGTTAATGGTAATCCATTGAAAAATATATTAACTTTGTCTTTATCATCCTTAAGATACAATACATACCTCAATAACTCCAGGAACTTAGTCAAGTACTCCTCATCTATCATTGATACCATATTCAACTCATAGAACTCCTTAGCTTTAATATCATAGTACCTCTCTGACAAGTACTTCTTTTGGAAAATCCTTTTGAACTCATGCTAACTCAACTCCTTGATCCTGATGTCTCTGAACCATTTCACATCTTCCCACCAAATATATGATTTCCATTTTAGGCTGAAAATAACTATCTTGAACTTCATGTTCTCCATGTAATCATGCAACTCAAATAAATTCTTCATCCCAAGTAACCATGCCTATGCATCTCCCGACTTCTTCAATTCTTCATAAAATGTAGGTGGCTTAACTTTCTTGAAATCATTCGACAAATATCCCTTGTGATTCCTCCTATAAGGCTGATAATGATGATGACCATGGTAAATGTTCGAACCAAAAATAGAATAAAGCCCATGTCCACTGCCTCTCCTATCATGTGTATCCAAGAATCTTCCATCTCTGACCATTTCATCTCTATCCGACATGTGCTCATCATGAGATCTGCTACCATAGGTTCCATTAGTCCTGTTGACCTATCCATGATTGATCCTAAGCTATCCATGTCTTTGCAAGTTTAACAAACTCTGTAGGATAACTTCATTGGCCTCTACTTGTTTCTCCTGTGCCCTAGAAAGTCTCTCTAGTGACTAAATGATTCCACCATTATCTAATTTGCAACTTCTTATTTCTGCCTTCAAACTTCTCAGTGTCTGCTATGTCAAGAGAGTACTCATCTCTTGGCTGCTCATCTGGTATGTAAGGGGAGTCTCGTGAATTGTAATCCACCATTTTTCTAGTCATCTTTGATCTTCTAATTCCTTCAACTATATCATGTCAGATAACCAAACGTAAACATAACCAACATACCTCAATATAGTTTAGGGGAGGATATATTGTCTGCAAGATCAACCAGATTAGCATGATACATGTATAATCATAATCATAAGAGTATATCGTAATCATGCATGAAAATACCAACTGCATACCATGACCTCATGCATGCATGACATACACATTCCAAAAACAATATCATCAACTTCTACACGTCAACACAACTGTAACAATGACCACCACCATGCATACATAACAAGTGCATGTACAACCTTCATGCATGCATGAAAAAGAAATTCCACCCATCCAATCCAAGTATTGAACCATGCTATGATATCACTATGTGGTTTCATGTATTACCCAAAGAGAGCGCAACCTGCTATGACAACACTTTGTAACACCCTCCTCCCACACTTACCCAAGTTCATCTCTATCCACCGGGGTAAATATGTGATGAAGAGTTACTATGATATGACTCAACCTCCTAGGTACAGTTAAGGAAGTAGAATCGTCCAACCAAAACTTTATTGACCTTCCTCATGAGCTACAGGACCCACAAGAGATAAACAACCACTCCAAGTGCCCAAACCCTGAGCTAACTTGCTTTTTCATTGACCTAGGTTGCTAGTTGCATGCATAATAAGGCAAGCCAACGAATGTAAGCCTCCATTCACATGCATAACCCTACCTCCTAGCAACTGAAGTCTAATTTATTCCGTTTTGTGCTTGCGATCCTGAGATTTGTGCCACTTTTTCAGAGCTAGCATCTAGACCTCTGCCTGGAACTTGATAAAAAAATTTCCTGAATGATGAATGACATAAGGACAAAGTCATTAATGTAAAAATTAGATAAGAACATGACCTAACATGGCCTGACCATGACAAACATTTCGTCAAACAGATTGTGAACATGTAATCTACAGGTTATAAATGAATATCTGAACATAGGGTTCTCATACTTATCTGAAAATCATCAAGAAGGTCTGATGCCATCTCGCAATAGATGCAATAACATCTATGAGGTCATTCATTCATAATCCATTCATTTACTAATCAAAACATGATGAGATCCATAACTAAAGTCTGTCATAAAACCATGCTTGTAACCATCATATAACCAGAGTAATATTAGTGATAGAACCACCATCAAGCCACATAATAACAAATATAAACAATCATGAAATACAAGAGGAAAAGACGTTTTATTAGCATATGCAAAAGACAACCAAGTCAGGGACTTCCACGAACACCCGACCATAGATTGGGTTGAACCAAATATTTCTTTCAACTAATCACCCCCATGCCATATTCCAAGCATGAATGTGAGACATAAAAAAACAACCAGGGATTCCTTAGGCTTTACCTTGTATGCCTCCTTTACCGGTCAAGGGATTTCTAGGCACGAAACCCTCATCTATAGAACCAATCTTTGCCACAATCCTGCCATTACCATTCAAGGGATACAACCAAGATAAAAATAGTGGCACATAGGCTGTCTTTTCCTCCATCAATTAGAGTGCATGGTGTTTTCCATGTTCCATTGCTTAAAAGGTATGTGCAATATGCTAATCATGTGGTTTATTTGTTTATGTTATAGGTAGAACCAGAGGGAGAGTTCCAATCAAAACCTTTATGCATCCTAAATTGGAGGCAACTCACGTTTCAAAATCGAGCAATAGAGAAAGTCAAAGTGCAGTGGAGGCACTTTAGGCTTCAAGAAGCCACATGGGAAATGACTAGCTAGATTTAGTTAGCACATCCTTTCTTAATTTTTGAGTAAGGAAAATGTAAATATAATGTAAATGTTGTACAAAGCAATGTATATAAAGCTCCATAATCAACAATGTTGGGTCTAAAGCATGTTTTATTGTACATGCTTATTTAACACCGAGGATGGTGTCCCCCTCCCCCAAGGGGGAGGGGATTGTGTTTCCCTTTGTAAATGCATTGAAATTAATTTAAAGGTTGAGAGAAGGGACAAATCCAGATTTCTTGAGGAATGGGTTGTTTTAAATAACAGTCTTGGTTGGCTGACTGGTTTTAAATGGGATGACTATGAAATAAATATACTTGAAAAGAAGAGGACAAACCCAAGTGTCATTTAAGCCCCAACAACAAGCAAGAAGAGGAAACAATATGAAAGGCAACATGGGTTGCACTTTCCAACGTATTTTGATTGCATGGAGCATTGGAGAAAGGCACAGACAAGTGGTCTAAGGGAAGGAATGAAAGCAGGTTTGCGATAGGGAAAACCCATTCACGTTTGCATAGAGGAGGGGGAAAAATCACTCTCACACATACATAGAGTAAGAGAGTTAGCAGAGCAACATTCAAAACACAACGAGTGAGCTCTAGCGAAAGTGAAGAAGTTGAGGAACCTTCAAAGAGACTTATTAGGTGAAAATTGTTTTGGAGAGGGACTACCTGAAGAATGAAGAACCACTAGAAGCTTGTGGATTGATGAACCACTAGCTAGGAGAGAAACATCTAGGTAATTGGGGAGTTGATGAACCACCAGGTGTTGAAAACATTGGTGCATGCTCTCAATGATGAATTATCTGGTAAAAATGACTTATGTGCTCCTACACTAACTTATGCATTGAAAAATATTCCTTGATGTGGAGTCCCTTCTCTTGAATGCAAGCTAAAAACAATTTTCACTGTAATATCCTGGCATGGATGTGATTATGCCTAAAAAGATTGAATAATAACGTGTGTAGATGGTGGATGAAGGAAGTGTGGCAGTCTGGTGTCCTATTTCAACTTTTCTATTGGTTGAAATTCCTTAGAAGCTTTCCACCTCAAGCACTGGAATCTGGCTTAGGGTGACAACTAAAAGTAGCTGTGACTATAGCTTGTTTATGGTTGGGTGGAGAGTTAGAGTCCCATTCTCAGTTGTCAGGTCTCTTTTAAGATAAGTTCACTCTCATGTTTTATGTTTGAGTTTCTTATTATGTCTCTATTATTTGCATGGAAATAATGTTATGCTAATGTTCTAGTCTATTTTTCTTTCATACATGAAGAATCTAAATGATTGTGTAAATATCCCATGATATGTTCCAATGCTTGTGGATGTAATAATATTGAAATAACTTAAGCCTACCTATGCATGAAGGGATTGAAATCTATATAATTGGGTAATTTATTTGTGTAGACCTATTGGAATATTTTGTCTCTATGTTATTGACTGGAACATATTGACAATAAGGAATGTGATTCCTATGTAGAAGTGTTCCCTAAATATTTTCCAAGAATGGTTTAATTCCTATAATTATATGAATATGCAAATTGGTCTAAATGACTTGTGTATTGAGAGATGGGTAGATCTCTATAATATTTATCATCCTGCTATCATACTAAATAAATGTTCAAGTTTCTATGTTTACATTTAGTTTGAATTCGATCTAACTAGATGAGCATGAAGGATGAGCAAATCCTCGCTGCTAAAATTCTCTCTATGTTTTAATGCCCTACATAACTGGCATGTACATCTGGTTGGGTTTATTTATAAGCTCTGGAAGGTTAACAATAGTTATATGATTAATATAATATATCTATGTGTGTGCGTGTTTGTGTGTGTGTGTTTTAATTGGGTTGGGTCGAGAATTGTTAAAAGCTCAATACGAATAGCACACATTTATATACATGTTGTTTTTACTTTGTACGCTATAGGACAAGGGGATTGGAAATAAATTCGAGCTTGGTGTTATACTCTTAAATTCATTAAATAACCACCACTTACAAGACTTGGACTAAGTCCCAACCTATACATATATGTGACAAGCGCTAAGGGAAGATTCCCTTTGAAAATCACCGGGTTCAAGCGCATGCATATAGAGCGAGCGAGAGTCGATCCTTAGTACTCATACAATATGGGAAATAAACCACAATAAATTACATACAATAGAACCACCAAGATTGAGTATTGAGGGAAGAAGGGCCCAAGTTCTTCACTTTCTAATTAAGCCATGGAGCTAGCAGTTTAGGGATCGAAAGGGTAAGTGAACCGAATCCTGGTGGGCCAAGTGACTAAGCGCGATAACCAAGTGCATAAGCATGAGAAATCTGGGCCATCGATGGATGAGCATCCATTTCCATTGGATGACCCCAAAGTTTTGGCACCTTGAGGTTTTTAAGTGGAGCATCACGGGAAACTCCTAGGGTCAAACTTTCGAGATGATGTGGCAATGGGGCCTGTTGAATGCCCAAAATGATGAAGGCAACCCCAGTAAAATAACATGTGAAACCTCTTAGTGGGGTCCACGGTTACATGGAGGAAGCGACGGGTGATGATATTGCTCGAGGGTTGGGGCCAATGACATCACCACAAACCCCGAAGATTTAAGGCGCAGGGCATAATAGAAATCCAGAGATTTAAGTCTAAGGGTGACCTATTGTGAGGGACCCATTAGTGAGGACACGTCGAAAATTTTGATTGCGGTTAAAGGGGAGTTGTGCCGTGAGGCAAAATTGCAATGCCACGTAAGCCCCTGGAGGTTGTCCCCGAAAGTTTGGTGGGGAGCAAAATGGAGACTCGCCAGGGTTCATTGCAACAAAGAGATGTGGCCGTAGAGTGCCCGCACTTGTATACACCCAATATATATATATTATATATATATATATTTTATATATATATATAATAGAAGCCCAAGGCTTATCCAGTTGGTCAAATCAGTTGCCTCGCCATCTGATTGTCACAAGGTCCATTCTGCCCGCAGCCCTTGGGGTTAGGCCTTGCTAGTGGGCCACGGGGCTAGATTCCCTTTGAGGTCGATCAGCCCAGATTTTTCCGTGGACGTAGCGACCACCCGTTGACCAAGGTGTCGGTGAACCACAACAAAAAAAAAGTATAAAAAAATAATAATAATAATAATAATAATACATATATATATTATATGCTATATATTATATATAATTATATTATTATATGTATATTTATTATGTTATATATATACTGTACTATATATATATGTATATATATATGTATATATTATATGTATATTATTATATGTATATATATATGTATATATATGTGTGTGTGTATATTAATATATATATTATATATATATATTATATATATATATATATATATTATATTATATATTATATATTATATATATATATATATAGATATTGTATATATGTATATGTATATTATGTATATGTATATATATATATGGTTGGTCGATGTCGACCATAAGAGTTGTGATTAGTTCATGATCGGATATGAATGGGTTGGTAGCTTCCATAAGTCCTATTGAGGAAAATTTATATATTAGTGAATTCGTCTTGATGAGAGAGATGTAATGGTATCATCTGTTTTTTGTTTCAAAAGAGTAAAAGAAAGCGAAAAAATTTAGACCCCATCTCCATAACTTGACCTTGGGGGTTGGGTCAACATCGCAATAGAGAAACAATGAGAAGGTTTTAGAGGCCTTTCATTCCTCTTGAAATTATTAGAAAATAATGGGACATTTTACGAAGTCTAGACTTATCTTTTGGCAACAATCATCTCCCTTTTTATGTTTCTTTTCATCATTTCACTAATTATAGCTAAATCATTTACATAGTAGCATTTAGGGTATTTAAATGTGAACTTAGATAATGTCAAGGTGATCCCTGATGAAGAAACTAACAAGATTTTAGTTTTTGTGTAGGAGTATTACAAAAGCCTTATGTGTATGGCTCGAGTTAATGCATTGTAGTCCCTGCTAACAAATTCAACAATGTTTTAAACCCTTAACAAAAGGATCCTGATACCATTTAAAAGTCAAAGCTATTGATAAGGTTTTCAGTAACAATGATTTGCACGCTCATGCCTCAAAGCCTATTTAATTTCTTTTATTTATTTCAATTTTCACATCAATAATAAAAATAGGAGTCATCTAAGAGCCACATGGAATTTAAAGAGTTATGTATTTTGAATGGGTAATGAGAGAATCTCATGAGTCATGGCAAAGGTGAAAGTTCACCCACCTCCTTTCATAAAATACCCTCATGCCTCATTCATGAGGGGATTTTTGCACTTGAATCTTAGCATAGCTATAGTATTTGATGCTTTGAGCATATCTACTCTTGGTAGTTTTTAAGTCGAGTGATTGTAAGGTTAGGGTTTATGTTGTATAGATTATATGAATTTCCCTAATTCCACTATTGGATTTTGAGAAGCTCGCAGTGCATGTGTGTAACCACCCCTCCCATATTTAGCCTATTTCACTAGTCTTCCAGGGTAAACATGAGAGGTGTTACTATGACATGACTCGACCGCCAAGTTTTAGTTATGGAATTTGGGTCCACAATTGGAACTTATTGACTACAAAATGACATCCTACAGGGCTTATAGGACACTCGGGGGCCGAAGGACCACCCTAGGTGACCCAACCCTGAGCTGGATAGGTTTTCAGTGAGTTAACACCCTAGCCACATGCACAAGCCTGAAAGGGTGTGGCTGTGATCTAAACTACTCAGTTCAGTTCCCGCGGTACCGATATTCAAGCCATAAATCTAGGCCAACCTTTAGACCACGGTGTGGAACTTCTTGAAACTTTCCAGAATGATAAAATACTCGAAGACAATGATAATCATACCAAAATTGATCAAATGCTTGACCTAACCAGGCCTAGCCATGACAATCATTTCATCAAACATATGATGAACATGTAATCTATAGGTCATGAACAAATATCTGAACATAGGAGTCTGAAACTTATCTGGTAATAATCAAGAAGGTCTAATTCCCTCTCACAATAGCTGCAATAACATTTTTTTTAGTCCATGCATTCATTAACCCTAAAATACTTATCAAATCCCAAGAAAGACATGGCTAGAGTACGTTGTAAATCCATGCTTATAACAATCATATAATCAAATTACTAACCATGACATAACAACCATCAAATCACCATGATAACATGTACACGTGCTCATAGAATACAATAGGAAAATATCTCTTATTAACTTATACAAAAGCTAACCAAGTGAGGGACTTCCATGTACCACTCAGCCATAGATTGAGCTAAACTAAATATTTATTTAAGCTAATCATCCCCATGTCATATTCCAAGTATGAATGTGGGAACTTAGTACATAAACAACCAGGGATTCTTAGAGATTAAAACACCTCCACCATCCTGCTCTCGTGATCTTTCCAAAACCGGTCAAGAGATCACATAAGCAAACCAAGGCATAAACAACTAGGGTTTCTCGAAGATTAAACCACCTCCACCCTTAGGCTATCACGGTCCTACCAAAACTATTCAAAAGATCACTAATCCAAAAACAAGATTGGATGCCTCAGAGTTTCTTCACAAATAATTTGAGGAATTTTCCTATCTCCACCCACCTGTCGAGGGCTTCCCTTAGATTAAACCGCCCCCACTCCCAACCCTTTAGAATTTTCTTGAGATAACCTCACCCGGTTCTAAAATCTTCCAATAATCCAAAGCTTGTCCAAGAACCACATCACACCATGGCTATCTAGAAATGGCAAGGGAAGGCTAAAACCACTACCACACCTAACAAAACCAATGCCAATGCCAACAAGAGAACCAAATACACAAATTCATGTATCATGCATTCCCAAACTAGCTAGGAAATTACACACGCAACCTATTATCTGCAAGTCTTCCTACTAAAGCTTCTTGATCCAACCTTCCTTGCCTGTCCTTTTCTTTCATTTGCTTACGTTCTTCAATGCTAGAGTGCTAAAAGAATGTTCTATGTGTGAAAAAGTATGAGTGAATAGAGAGATATCTGAAACTGAACTGACAAGGTTAACCAAAAAAAGTTATGAATTGATCCTCATAAGCCTTTTTATTATTGAGGCCTCTATTTTCTTCATTTTTCTTTATTTTCCTTCAATTTTCCTCTCATGCAAACATTTGAATTTTCATCTCCCTTTTCTCATATTTTCTTCATTTTCATAAATAAATGCCAATTAATGCCTCTTTTCCTTTTCCAATTTCCTTAGCCATAATAAACCAAAATTACACCCACTATGATGTTTTTCCCATCATTTAGCTTGGAATATGTGTCCTGTGACCTTGGTCTTATTTTTCCTTTATTAATTTTTATTACATGAACTTTAACTCGGGGCTGTTACAAATCCCTCCCCCTTAGGGGAACACCTTCCTCAGTGTTATATGACACCTATGACCAACAAACCATTGATAAACAAAACATGTTACCCATCGATATTTATAACCCTTGCAATATTTACAATAAACAACTACTGAAAACCATAACAAACATACCGTTTTTTTCTAGAGCTTTATAACACAACTCATTATGTTAATTACAATAACAACCACCTATGCACATTTTCTTCAACCAACAAATAATCATACTATCTGTGGAGCTTTATAACCACAACTTGATACAATCTTTACAATAATATACACATATAGATATGCACATTTTCTTTACTAGGAAATAAAAGGAAATGGTGCCCGCATCAGTCAAAAAGGGAATCTATAGGCTCACACCTCCACCCTCAAAATAATAATAGGATTCATCTCCTTTCCAAGAAGTCCAAAATCCATTTCCAATGTAAAACTTGCATCCGATGTCCAATGCTATGATCCTCGTGCTACCTGTTCTCTCAATGAATAGTTACCAACTCATTTTTCCAGGGCACACTCCCAATGTGCTTCTGATTCCATATGGAAATGCTAATGAACAACCAAATTTATTCCTCATTCTACCCTACTCTACTACACAGTCCCTTGGGAAATCCGGTCCCTTTCATGTAGTTACTCACTTTCCAAGTTTCCTGACATCTCCTTCTGAGGCGATCTGTCCCTTGGCAAGGTTTCCTTGCATCAAAAGGTCCAAAAACCAAGGCATTACCCTGCCTCAAAACCATCATACCAGTCATAGCATGCTCATGGAAATCAATGGACACTATTGGGTACCAATATCCCACAATGGCCCTACTCTTGGAGTGCTTTACCAACATACTACTGCATGTTCCAATTCCCTTTGTCATTAATGCTAATTCTTGCAGTCAGTTTCAACCACCCAAACTGGGCATTTCCATGCTCTCTTGTACCAAACACATAATTTCCATTAGACTAAAAAGGAATTGAAATAAATTCAAATCATACCCCATTGGTGGCCTGTTAATAAGGTGCACTTGTAATTATGTTTATTTCTTGTCACAACAAGTCAAACTAGCTCTTTGATCAAATCATCATGTATAAACATATCACATTCAGTTAGCTCAAAACTCAACCATCATAAATAAGAATCATACATCACATGAAATCATCATAAATCAGAGTCATAGATCAGATGCATAATTAAAAATTGAAATAAAATACTAATGCTTATCTTTCAAATGGTTCTTTGCTTCTTCCTTTGTTCTTTGTCCTTTCCGTACACACACGGAATCATTTTCCAAATATGAAAAGCACCCAATTCTTTCTCTTCTCTTCAAGCAACAAGGGAATATGGAGACTATATCGCCTCCTGCCTCAACAAGGGCATCTAGAGACTAAACTTCCTCGACCCTCAATATCAACAACATGGGCCTAGGCAATCCCATACATGTTTGTCCCATCACATTGTGAAACACATACACATACACAACGTACAACACAACACATACACTTACACCTGGTGTACAACACCACACATACACCTACACCCAGTGTACAACACAACACATACACCTACACCTGATGTACAACACAATACATATACATACACACGATACAATACAATGAATATATAAGACACCTAGCATAGTACCACATGTACACAACATAACAGGTATGACATGTACATAATACCACATGTACAATAGTATCACGTGTACAACATGTACACAACATCACTTGCACAACATGTACATAACACCACTTGCACAACGTGTACACAACATCACCTACACAACATCACATGTACACAACACCACTTGCCCAGCGTGTACATAACATCACATGTACACCACACTACCTGCAGAACATGTACACAACACCATATGAAAAATATTTACACATCATCACATGTACACAATACCACCCGCACAACGTGTACACAACACCACCTGCACAACGTGTACACAACACCACCTGCAAAATGTGTACACAACACTACCTACACAACATGTAAACAACACTACCTACACAATGTGTACACAACACCACATGGACACATCGCCATAAGTACAACATGTAAACAATACCACATGCACACAAAACCACATGTACAACATGTACACAACACCACATGTGCTCAACGCAGCATATAGAACATGTGCACAACACCATCTGTACACAACATTTCTTATACATCTATAGACCACACTATCTCTACCAAGCAACCTTGCTTCTAGTATCTTTCCATTATTCACGCTTGTCCCATCATGCTACAGATCACACTGCTTTCATTTCGTTGATGTATCCCTCATCATAGGCTATCATGGCATAAGCATAGGCACAAAATAAGCGTATAGTATCAATTCAAATCCACATGATACTAACCTCATATATTTATTAGGGTTATTCTTCCCACTTGATTCCTCATAAACCAGGAACCTCTTCATGCCATTCACTTGCATAAGCAATCATTCCTCGACAAGAATTATCCCTGACGATCTTGTCAAATAATGACATACATACATACATATATACATATAAGCATTAACATAAAAAACCATGATCCTTGATGACTCTGTCAGACAAAGACATACATACATACATATATATATAATCATTGACACATTCATCATCACAACACAATTATCGACGCTCATAATACCAAGGTTAAGAGAACTCCCTTATCCGTGAAACACATGCACAACATTGAGAGAAAAATTTCTCAACATGGCCAAGACAATTGATGCCTCAAATCCATTCACCTTACCTTTCCTCTTACCTTTCTCATTAATATATTGCCACCATCCATTTATCCCAATGGACCCAACCAATCCAACTGGCTGTCATGTTCTTTCCCTCAACTTCTCTTTACACATGCACCAAGCTTCATCTAGGTCTTACATTACTTTTTGGGTTTCATTCAGCTCTCCATGAGCTCCATTAACTTTCCTCTTTCCCCAACCAATTCCCAAGACCCTCAAAACATAAGAAGAAAACCATGAAAAACCATTAACAATATGACACCACAAACAAAGTGGCATGGCCATGCACCAGACGTAATCAAAAGCACAAATAAAGCACAAACAAATCACAAAATACTGAAAGCACCAAACTAGAAACAAACACCATGACTCAACCCCACGGCTCCCTAGTACTTCCAAGGGAAATGTCAACCCAAGCCTTCTTCAATATTTCATGGAAGTCTCTTTTTCCATGCAATCCCCTGCATCATATTGCCATAAACACACAACTGTCAGTGCATAAATAAACATAATAATATATTGGTTAACTTACCTTGTTGTGCCAAGCACACTTCCTTGTAACTGAACACATACATATCTCATCTCTCAAGGGAATCCAACTCCTTGAAAGATACATTCATAACTAAAAACCATTCGTTATACCTGTCAAATACATGTTCATGAATATAGCGCATATTCACATATTGTCAGACAAAATCAAGGTTAATAAGACTTCCTGTATTCATGCAAAGCACTCATTCATTTGAAATTGTAGTTTCCTAACATAGCCAAAAGAATTCTCACCCAATTCATTTCTTTTAACTTTTTCATTGATGCAATTGAGTCTTATTATGTGTTATCACATCACCTAGCTATTATTTATATAAAAAAATAAACTATTACCTTGTAATGCTAATACCAAACATGTTGCCATGCCACTGTTCACACATGTCAATCACATGTTCCAAACATCAACACATCGAGTCTATTAACTAAAATCATCCTTTACCAATACTACAACCATGTCATAATCAACTCATGGTCATTAGTCATAATAATACAACTAGCACCCACTTGCAGTCAAGTGAAAATCAATTGTCTCAACACATATTGTGTCAATACAACCATCTTAAAACAAGATCATTCCTTCATGCAATCTTATAGACACACATACTCATATCATGCAATTAATCAAACATTCAAACAACATGTAAACATATCATGTTAGATAACCAAGTAGATGATATAATAAAAATCATACCTCAAAGTATATTAGGGGAGGCTATCACATCTGCACAAGTCAACCTTGATTAGTATGACACAATATCACAAATATATCAACTCGTACCTGAATATCATTACCATAACCATTTGCACAAGTCGATCCATATTAACACGATACATATAACATCAAGATCTTATATGGAATGACCATACTCAACATGCATATGACCGCAATGCATATAACAACAATTTACTACCATTCATAACTATCAAACGCATGTGCATATGCCCACATTGATCAACTAGCATCTATCATGCAGGTAACCACAACAACATTAGAATGACAATCATGTATATAACCATAACACATATAAAAATCATTAACCATCATAACTACATGCCTAACATACAAACATATATGGCGATCCACTCTTACCCCTAGGTCTAGTGTTACAACCTAACTCTGATGATCTACATCTCCTGCTCCATCTCGACAAACATATTAACATCATAACGTACCAACAACATAATGATGACATAAAATGCATACAATGACCTCATGCATGACAACATTAACCATGAAAATGCATGCATAAAAACATGCATATAGCCCATCCAATCCAAGTGTTTGAACCATTCTTTGATACCAATCTGTAACCACCCCTCCCACATTTACCCTCTTTCACTAGTTTGTCGAGGTAAACATGAGAGGAAGAGTTACTTTGACATGACCCGACCTCCAAGCTTCAATTATGGAATTGAGGCCAACAAATAGAACTTACTGACTATAAACAAACATCCTACAGGGTTAACAGGACACTCGAGGGCCAAAGGACCACCCTAGGTGACCCAACCCTGAGTTGGATAAATTTTTAGTGATTTAACACCCCAACCACATGCACAAGCCTGCAATGGTGCATTGTGATCCTCCAACAGCATGCACGAGCATACTTGGGTGTGGTTATGACCTAAACTATTTAGTTCAGTGTCTATGGTTTCGAGATCTGAGCTACAAATCTAGGCAAACCTCCAGACCACTGCCATAACTTCCTAAAACTTTCAAGAATGATAAAATACTCAAAGGAAATTCCAATCATATCAAACTTGATCAAATACTTGACCTAACTAGGCCTAACCATGGTAGTGATTTCGTTGAATATATGACAAACATGTAATCTATAGGTCATGAATACATATTTGAACATAGGAGTCTGAAACTTATTTGAGAATCATTAAGAAGGCCTAATTCCCTCTCATAATAGCCGTAATAACATCTATTAGCCCGCACATTAATTAACCATCAATTACTTATCAAATCTTGAACAAGACTTGGCTAGAGTACATTGCAAATCCATGCTTATAGCCAACATATAATCGTATCACTAAACATGACATAACAACCATCAAATCACCATGATAACAGTTACAGGTGCTCATATAATACAATAGGACAATAAATGTTATTAACTTATGCAAAAACCAACCAAGTCAAGGACTTCCACATACCACCTGATTATAGATTGAGTTGAACCAAATATTTATTTCATCCAGTCACCCCTGTGCCATATTCCAAGCATGAATTTGGGAACTCAAGACATAAAAAACTAGGGTTTCCCAGAGATTAAATCACCTCCACCCTCATGATCCTGCAATTTCGCCAGAACCAGTCAGGAGATCGCATAAGAAAACCAAGACATAAACAACAAGGGTTTCCTGAATATTAAATCACCTCCACCTTCAGGCTACCACGATCCTACCAAAATCGGTCAAGAGATCACTATACCCAAAATAAGATTAGAGGCCTTAGATTTTCTTCACCAATACCTTGAGGAATTTTCTTGTCTCCGCCTACCTACTGAGGGCTTCTTGGAGATTAAACAACCTCCACCCCTAACCCTTGGGAATTTTCCTAAGACCACTTCACCCGGTTCCAAAATCTTCCAATAATCCAAAGCTCAAACAAACAAAAGAACTCCATCACACCATGGTTATCCAGAAATGGTAAAGCAAGGTCGAAACCATTGTCACACGCAGAAAAAAACATGTTAATTACAACAAGAGAATCAAATATACAAATGCATTTACCATGCATTCACAAATCAACTAGGAAATCAAACATGCAACCTATTACCTGCAAGTCTTCCTGCTGACGTTGCTTGATCCAACTTTCCTTACTTTCATTAACCTTCCTTTTCTTGCTTTCTCGAATTCTAGAGTTCTTCGAGAATGCCCTATGTGTGAGAAAGTATGAGGGAATAGAGAGAGCTCCAAAACCAAATTGACAAAAGGTCAACCAGTGAGATGTGTGAACTAATCCTCAGAACCCTTTCTATTATTAAGGCCTATATTTTCTTCATTTTCATTTATTTTCCTTCAATTTTACTCTCATGTAAACCTGTGAACTTTCATCTCCATTTTCTCCTATTTTCCTTTATTTTCATAAATAAATGTCAATTACTGTCTCTTTGGCTTTACCAATTTCCTTAGCCATAATAAATCAAAATGACACCCACTAAGATGTTTTTCCCAACATTTAGCTTGGAATATGTGTCCCATGAACTTGGTCTTATTTTTCCTTTATTAAATTTTGTTACATGAACTTTAATTCGAGGTTGTTACAATTTCCTTGGATTTATCAACATTTGATGATAATCCTTCCAGTTATTGCATTGATTTCCATGCATTTTAATGGCACTTGTAATGGCTATCCATGCTTTTGTTGTTTTTTTCATGTGTGTTTACATATTGGTGTTGGGCATGGTCGAGCTTGGTCCAAGTTTTGGGTAAAAGACCTCAAAGAAGAAGGAGTGGACCTCACGAAGATATATTCATCTCGCGGTATCTTAGGGCTTTTGGGGATGGGACAAGGCCCTTATTTTGTAACAGGTATTAGGTATTAGTCCTTATTTTGTGGATTCATGGTATGTGGACCATGGTTTTTGTAAAGATGAAATGTATTCAAGGATGTGTAATACCTTAGCGAAGGGGAAGTATAAAATAATAGAATATCTTAAGCAATTGAGCCTTGTTTTATCTGTAGTTTTGGGAGAAGGATCCACAAGTGAGTGTGCAAAGACCTTGAAGAGTCTGCAACTGAGTTTGAAGACCACCTATAGCGAGGTGCACAGGTCAAATAAGTGCATGTAATTGAAGATCCTTTTAATAAAGAAGAAAGTATTGGCAAAGTGTTGCATCTCTTTATGTGTTTATTATTTAAATCTAGTTATGCATGCTTTTCACTAAATTATGTGAGGAACTGTAAGATATACTGTTATTTATTAGAGTTTATGGTTTTAATGTGAATCTATTAAATTAATCATCTGTGTGAAGTTCTTATGCATGCAAAGTTATAAGATCAATATAAAGTAGAAGTAAATACACAACGCCATTTAACGCATATCCCTTCGGTTGCAGAAACCTGGTTCTGCAACCTTCCATAACTACTTCAGGTGAGACTATGATCTGCTTGTAGGTTGTTTCTGAAAGGGTCAATAGTTGAGGGTTTTGTTGGTGTGCAACACACTTTGAACCTAGTTCAAGCCCCCTCAAACCAACAATTGGTTTCATGTTAATGAACCATCTTTTTGCATGCAACTTGTATGTTTACCTTGGATCTTTGTTCTTTATTCCATGTAAATGTTAGTAATTAATTGTGAACTAATTTGCAATTTACTCCTAGCATTTTCTTGCTTGTGTATGTCTTATTTAGTTTTAAGTATCTAATTCTTTCTTAAGGCATGACCTTTCTTATTATTCTATTGTTACTTATTTGTATCACGTTCCACAAGCTATCAATTGAGAGTTGATCTCGTTATCATTCTTTAGGAACTTCACACTTAGTCTCACATTTATTTCTCTGCATTTGAAAGCCAAGAGACACACACACACACATGGTGATAGTCGGGCCCACAAACCGGTGGGTCTCTTATCCCAAACATGTGAGGTCTAATTGGGAATTCACGTCAAGGAGACCCCCTACTGTTGGTAGAACATACAACACCATCAATATGATGGAAATTTATCTTAAAGTGTAGAAACCTTGGTGAATCTTAGTGGTCCTAGTTAACATGAAAATTTGTAATATGATTGACAATATTTTGTAAAAATATTAAAAATTATAAGGATTTTAAGTTTTTTATAAATATTTGGTGATTTTAATGGAAAATAATTTTATTCTATAGAATTTGAGTTCTGAACACTCAAGTAGTTGAATATTCCCACCATAGAAATATCCAAAGAAAAAAAATATGATTAGTGAATATTTGTTTTGGGGGGGAAGCATGTAAAATTAGCCCATGGGAAAATTTTAGCCAATGGGCAAACTTTAGCCCATTAAATTTTCTATATTTCACTTTTCTTTCAAGCTTGCAATTGTTGGTGTTGCTTCCTTCTCTCAACTACATTCTTGTGTGATTATGATCAAAACATAACACATATAAGTTGTCAAATCATGATTCATAGTAGTGTCGTATGCTAACATGTTCAGCCTTCTAAAGGAAAGAGGTCTCACTCAAGACATTTTTTATGGTGTAGAGTATTGAAGATTAATAGAGTTGCAAATTTCATTAGTTAACCCTTAATCACATTCATGTAAGAAAATATAATGTAATGCATATGCACAAAAAAAAATAAGGTTGATATCATCAATATACATCACAAAAGGACACAAGTGAGAAAAATAATGGTTCAATCCCATTTTATTAAGAAAAAGAATTGTTTCATCTCATATCTAAAATATAACCAATGAAAACTATCTACATATAAAAGCTTTCTCAAGCTAGAGAAATATAAAGAATGTGGTGACATAAGAGACAAGGAATATCCCTTCCAATTTCTTTGGATATCATGGAATCCCACAACATAACTAATCAACTCCATGGTATTTCTGCCAATCACAAAATAGATCTAGATGTGCTATTTTCACCTAAGTAGTGATACTTATTTCATACTCATAAGATGTACTTGCCTACTTCAACAACATACAACTTCACCCTACAAACAAAATAGAGTTTAGGGTGAGAAATTATCCCTCATTGCCATATTTACCTCGTTATCCACCAACATATTTTACTTCTACAACCAATTATTATCATCCTACAAAGTTCTTTAATGCTTTGGGATGCCTATACATTCTGTCACTTCCTTAAAAAATTCTTTTGTAATTTCCTATAACAATTCCAAATTATATCAACTTGAAAATTCCCTTTTTATCATAAATTCTTTGTTGATAGCCCGATAATTCATGCTATCTCATTTCCCAAAATTTTGTAACTCTTGTGCTATCTTAACTATTTCAAGATTATACATCTTTATTTTCATCTTGGATACCCCTAAGATTTATCCAACTCTATAATTTTATTTACATTTAGTTGGATAATTCTCAACCAACTCCATTCTATTTTACTCTCTATCTTACAAGGCAAATCCACATAATCTAGTGCTCTCCCAAGTGAAATGAAGTTCGTTATTCACTTCACATTATTTTCATGTGTTTGTATTTTAATATCTTGCAACTCTTCCAAATATACACAATTTTTATCAAATATGATGCTTCATCCATATTAAGCTTTTTGAAAATAGCAACAAGAAAGCTTTAAAAACATCTAAAATTCTAATTTAATTTGTCCTTGAATTAAATTGAGAATTAAATTTTAATTCTATTCTAATAGCAACTTGTAATAGTTAATTAAGTTAATTTGACTTAATTGAATTAGGAAATTAGAGCTGGAAGTCTATCTAGAGTCATGTAGAGTGATCCCTAAATTTTAGGGGCCTAGTTGAGTTCTTTTGAGTTGAAATTAATTAACTGAGTCTAACTGAGTTATAGTCAGTTAAACTAGTTCTAAATGTTGAAGAAACTAGTAGAGGTCTAGTAGTGGAGTAGAGCATCAGTGCATCACCAATACCACACCAGGTAACCGAAGATTCACTCATAAATAAATCATGCATGTTAGTTCAGAGGAAGACCCTGTTGAGACTAGAGTTCAGAGACAATGTACTATCAGTTGTATAATTTTCCGAGTTGTAAAGTTGGTGCATGAAATCAGTTGAGGACCTATGTTTGGATTACACAATTATGGAGAGGGAATTTCCACATTAAATAGAGGCTAATTCTCTTAGGAACTGCGCAAGCAAGTAGGATCTTGGAATGCTAGGAATTTGGCTAAGTATTGGCCAAAGGCAGTCAGTCAGGCAGAGGATAGAAAATACTTATGCAGGTTGAGCTCAAGGTTGAGCAGAGTATACTGTATTCATCCAGGGATTTCTTGTGAGCGTAAGGATGCAAGGACTTGGAAGGCTAGTAATTTGACTATGTGTTGTCCAGAGTTAGCCTAGGAAGTAGAGAGATAGATTGTACTAATGCAGGAGTTGTTTAGTATGAATAGGCATTGTATTTTCTTCTTAGATCTTCTGGTAAATGCAATATAGATAAGAGGTATTTTTAGCAGTTGTTTTCCCCAAATAAATATTGTGTTATGTGCGATTGATATTTGTTGACACCTAATCATCAGGATTGGGTGAATATAATGTAAATAAATAATAAGTAATATGAACAATCATCGGGAGATGAAGTGAACAGTCTCTCCCTCATGTATATAATAAAGATCAACCTGAAGGAATAAATGTATGAATCAATTTTGCATTGAGGAGTTACTGCCTAGTTTGACATGGTATCAGAGCCAACTCCCAAAATTAATTGTAATTCCCTTCTGCCTATTTCTTGCTGTCTGCCTACTGCGCTCTCTGTCCGTTGTCTACTGCGCTCTCTGTCCCCTCCACAATCGCTGCCACTCTGTAGGCGCTGCCACTGTCTAATGCATAATCATTATCTGGTGTAGTCGCTATCACTGTCTAACACATAACCATTTCACCCTTTGTTTTTTTCAGTTACCTCTACGTTATTGTCCACAACTACTCTGCGTTATTGTCCACAACTACTCTAAAGAACACTCTCCCCTGCGGAACTGTGGTGAACCCATGAACAAATCCTGCATTTTTTTTAATAACTGTGCAAGAAAACATTCACAGATGGACATACTCGCTTCCAATATGGATATCTGAAGTTCCTTCCTTTGTTAATAGAATCTGTGGTGTTTGGGACTCTTTCACTTCATAGCTGCTTTGCGTGAAGCATTATCTCTATTAAAGCACACCTGCGTTGATGGTATCAAAGCACACCTGCGTGTGGTATCAAAGCACACCTGTGTGCGTGAATTGTCTCCATGACCAAGTTTACTGCGTGAATGGTGTGTGAAACACTGCTGGTGCGTGAATGGTGCTTGAATCAAAACCTCTAAAGATCGATCTGCACGAGAGAGTGTTGATGCGGAAGCGCTGGTATATACGTTGAAGTTTTTGGCATATAACATTGGTATATACGTTGAAGTTTTTTGGCATATAACACTGGTATATACATTGAAAATTTTTTTGGCATATTAAATGTGTTAAATGCCATGCGTTGAATGTACTCAGTAGGACTGACATGGTATCTTGAACGTTGTTTTGGTACAATGCCTATATATTGAATGTTGTCTTATGATGTTTATGTGAGTTGAGCCCTGATTTTGTGCATGTTTTAAAATCGAATGGTTGAAATCGAACTCTGCCACAGACATGTCGCCACTGTGCGTTGAAATTTTTTTGAAGGGCTGCATTGGGTGATCAATGTAAAAAGGAACCAATATATATTTTGAATAGTGAGTATTACCAAAAAAGGCCGATATATATGTCTTGGGTATTGACATTTTTCTTTGAGGAGTTACTGCCTGGTTTGACAATATTCTTCCTCTTTCTGCTTATTGTTTTCATCGATAAATTTTGGTTTCCACTGAGAAGGGTAGAGTAGATTCTTGTCTTGTGTTTTAGCAAATCACATAAGCTATTGAATCTACAATAAAAATCTACATGGTATCAAAGCTAAAGACATTATAGAAGAGAAAAATTATGGAGCTCTAGTTTAGGGAATATCTAGAAGACCATATGTGCATAATTCTTAATGGAGCTAGAAGGTTGCAAGTGGGCATATCAGTGAGCCAATGTTTAGTGACACAAAAGGAGTTGTGATCATTGATATAGGTAGATTGAGGAGCAAGATTTTTTTGGGTGGCGAGTTTGTAGAGAAGATCTAAACCCTTTTGTTGAAATTTTTCGAAAACAAATAGTAGATTTGGATTCCTTGCAAAAAAAACTCAAATTAAAAAAAAAACTCGTTTGAATCAGAGTTCGGATGAGGGAAATACTATTGATTTAAAATCAGCTCTTTTTTCAGAAATGTTTGTGATGATGGATGTGTGTGTCAAGAACTTGTATCCACTCGAGGTACAAGATGCATGAAAAGCCTTGAGGAGAAAGGCAAAGGTTAGAGACTTGGTGGTTGAGAGGGAGCATGAATTACCTCTCAACATGCAGCCTCAGAAGCAGTCTCATAAAGCTGTGGAGTAGCCATAATTAGAGAAGCAGAGAGGAGACCGAGTTGAGAAATCCACTCAAGCAAAGAAGAAGCAACCTCAAAAGCAACCTCATAAAGTTTTGTAGCAGCCACAATTGGAGAAGAAGAGAGGAGATAGAGTGGAGACATCCACTCAAGCAGAGACCTCTAGTAGGGGGGAATTTCGAACCAAGTGGGCAAAGGGAGCACATGTAGCCACACCTCTAGGTGAGAGGTGGGGCAATGTGAAGCATTAGTCCTAAGAGTGTAGAAATTTGGGCAAGGTACATTAAGAGGTTTTGTCTCATGGATCATTACCTTACTACGAGAGCCCACAATACACAGTAGTATAATAGATCAATGGCGGTTGAAGAAGTTAGATATGAGAGTGACAGAGGCATAGGATAGCAGCAATCATATACTGGAGAGCGCAATTTCAGAAGCTGTGGCAACGACAACATTAGAGAGAAGTGTTGCATGCAGAACATTCCAAAGGTACTGGATCGAGATAGAGTTGAATTCTGTTCTTGTTGAGAGGGAGTGTTGTAAATAACAACAAGAAATGTTAAAATAACATCTAGAAATTCTAATTTAATTTATCGTTGAATTAAATTGAGAATTAAATTGTAATTCTATTCTCATAGCAATTTGTAATAGTTAATTAAGTTAAATTGACTTAGTGAATTCAAGTTGGAAGTCTATCTAGAGTCATATAGAGTGATCCCTAAATTTTAGGGGCCGAGGTTGAGTTCTTTTGAGTTGTAATGAATTAACTCAGTCTAACTGAGTTATAGTTAGTTAAACTAGTTCTAAATGTTGAAGGAAATAGTAGAGGTCTACTAGTGGAGTAGTGCACCAGTGCATCACCAGTACCACACCAGTTACTAGAGAGCGCAGAGTAGAGTTGACAGCCATGAACATGGAATAGAAGCAGATTCATCCGAAGCACAATGTTTTTCAGTCGACAAAGGGAGAGCTAGTAGTAGTTAGATACTTTGGTGACATATGCATCATACTGATTCAGGTTGGATGTTTTGTTTATTAGTTTAAGAAGTTACAACAGTGACAACACTAGAGAGAAGTGTTGCATGCAGAACATTCAAAAGGTACCGGATCGGGATAGAGTTTAATTCCATTCTCGTTGAGAGGGAGTGTTGAAAATAACAACAAGAAATGTTAAAAATAACATCTAGAAATTCTAATTTAATTTGTCCTTGAATTAAATTGTAATTATATTCTCATAGCAAGTTGTAATAGTTGATTAAGTTAAATTGACTTAGGAAATTCGAGTTGGAAGTCTATCTAGAGTCATATAGAGTGACCCCTAAAGTTTAGGGGCCCAAGTTGAGTCCTTTTGAGTTGTAATTAATTAAATCACTCTAATTGAGTTATAGCCAGTTAAACTAGTTTTAACTATTGAAGGAACTAGTAGATGTCTAGTAGTGGAGTAGTGCACCAGTGCACTAGTGCATCACCAATACCACACCATTTAACTGAAGATTCACTCATAAATAACTCATGCATGTTAGTTTAGAGGAAGACCGAATTGAGACTAGAGTTCGGAGACAATGTACTATCAGTTGTATAATTTTCTGAGTTGTACAGATGGTGCATGCAATCAATTGAGGACCTATGTTTGGATTACACAGTTATGGAGAGGGAATTTCCACATTAAATAAAGGCTAATTATCTTAGGAATTGCACAAGAAAGTAGGAGCTTGGAAGGCTAGGAATTTGGCTAAGTATTGGCCAAAGGCAGTCAGTCAGGAAGAGATAGAAAATAATTAAGCGAATTGAGCTCAAGGTTTAGCATAACATGTTTTATTCATCCAAAGTTTGCTTGTGAGCACAAGGAAGTAGGGGCTTGGAAGGCTAGTAAATTGGATAAGTGTTGGCAAAAGTGAGCCTAGGAAGCAGAGAGATAGATTGTATTAGTGCAGGAATTGTTCAGGACAAACAAGCATTATATTTTCTTCTCATATCTTCTGGTTAATGCAATATAGATAGTCAAATTTTTTAGTAGTTGCTTTCCGCAGAGAAATATTGCGTTATGTGCGATTGATATTCTTCCTCTTTCTGCTTGTTGTTTTCATCGATCAATTTTGGTTTCCACTAAGAAGAGTAGAGTAGATTATTGTCTTGTGTTTTAGGAAATCAAATAAGTTGTTGAATCTACAATAAAAATGTACAAAGTTTGACGTACATACCTTCTTCAGGTCGAGATGATTCCCTCTATCACCCAAGCCTTCCAATAACCATCTTCTTATGCCAATGTGTTATGAAACCAACTCACAAAAATATAGAAAAGATAGATGAACGCCTTAGAAATAAGCCTCTTCGAGGGGGCAACCTCCTTTACATTACACAAATGAACAATTCTTAGATGATTCAAATGAAAAAACCTCCTTTCTATATATAGGAGTCTATGGGGTCACAACATAACCAAGCCGACCTAACAATAATAATATAAAGGCACAAAGATAACAATAGAGGGATTCTATGGGGCACAATAATAATAATATGGGGACCATAGGGGCACAATAATAATAATATGGGATACAATGACAATAGTAATTGGGGGATCACTAATATTATAGGGACGTCACATGCCCCTCTCCTTAAAAAATTGTTGTCCTCAACGCTTGAGTAGTTCTGGATACTTCTGTATAAAATTCTCATCCTCCCATGTGGAATCTTCAATGGGTAAGTTCTTCCACTTGATGAGATAATCTGAAATTGATTTATTTCGTAGCTGTCGAGTTCTTATTTCTTTGACTGCTTCAGGTTCCAATATGATTTTTCCTTCCTCATCAAGTTCTGGCAATATTTTCTGAACTAGAAGCTTGTCACCTATAACCTTGTTTAAGCATGAAACATGGAAAACTGGGTGCACTTGAGAAGCTGTAGGAAGCTCCAATTTGTATGCCATAGTACTTATCTTTTGCAACACCTTGTATGGACCATAATACTTTGGTGATAATTTTTTATCCTTCTTAGCTTGCTTGAGGGACATTTGCTTATATGGTTGTAGCCGTAGGAATACCTAATCATCATCAAAACTTATTTCGCCGCGATGTTGATATACTTGATGTTTCATTCTATTATGTGCCAAGGTGAGGTTATCCTTTAAGAGTTGGAGAACTTGTTGTTGATGCTCGACGTGATATTCCACTGCTTGAACCTTAGAATTTTCTCTTAAATATGATGTGATGGATGGTGGATGATATCCATAAAGTGCCATAAATGGGGTCATCTTTGTTGCAGTATGGAAGGAAGTGTTATATCACCATTCAGCCAGAGGCAACCATTTGA
>APFE030522704.1:4536-18730 GCA_000404065.3 Pinus taeda | reverse complement strand
CAAAATTTGAACAGAAAGCAGATGGACTATATCTTTCTGGCTATCTTCTTTCTCGAACTGATCTTCTCACACCTAGACTTTGTGGCTCTTCATCTTCTGATTCCTCCTCTGTTGTAGAGTCTGATTCTTCCTCCTTTAGCTCAAACTATATCTTCTCATATTCCTTAGGTTGGACTTCATGTTTAATAACATATTTCACCTCTCTGAACACCACATCTCGGATGTACACAGCCTTCCTTGTTACTAAGTTCCAAAGCTTATAACCCTTTAAACCATCCTTATACCCAATAAAGATGCACTTTTCAGATTTACTATTAAACTTGGTTCGTTTCTTCTTTGGAACATGTACATATGCATCACATCCAAATACCCTCAGATGTGAAAGAGAGGGTTTCTTACCAGGTAATATGTTGTCTCCAACGCCTCTGCCCAGAATTCCTGTCCTAACCCAGCACCACTGAGCATGCTTCTTGCCCTTTCCATCAACGTCTTGTTCATTCTTTCTGCGACTCCATTTTGCCGAGGTGTATATGGAGTAGTCTTCTGCCGTGCTATACCACACTTCTTACAGAATTCTTCAAATTCCTTGCTGCAAAATTCTCCACCATTATCTGTCCTCAACACCTTTATCTCCTTCTCTGTCTGATTTTCCACCAGAGCCTTAAATTCTTTAAACCTGTCAAAGACTCAGATTTCTTCTTAAGGAAATATATCCATGTATTCCTTGAGAAGTCATCTATAAATGATACATAGTACACAGACTTACCCAGTGATGGAACTTCCACAGGTCCAAAAACATCACTGTGCACAAGCTCTAATATCTATGTCGCCCTCTTACCACCAGAGGGGAAACTCACTCGATTCTACTTCCCATATACACAATTTTCACAAAAATCAAAATCCAGAGAGCTATTACGCATACCTTCTACCATAACTTTACCATGAAGTATTCAAAGGCCCTTCTCTCCAATATGTTCAAGCCTTTGATGCCACAGCATGGTCCTGTCTCCAGATACCACTAGATTTTATGCTCCACTTTCAGGAACCACAAAACTGTTGCACCCTTCAATAAATGTGTTACCTTGTAGCTTGTACAGAGTTCCAATTCAAACTCCCTGCATCAATACCATTGCTTCCCAAACCATCTTGCAGGTGTCCTTCCCAAACACTGTTTTTACACCTGCATCATCCAGCTTGCTTACAAAAATCATATTTCTGGCCATTGCAGGAATATGTAGAACACCAGAAGTTTTCTAACCCTTCCACCTTGCAACTTCAACTTTACTTTTCCACGACCAACGATTCTAGCCTTCCTATCATCCCCTAAGAAGACATCACCACCATCGTATTTCTCATACTAGTAGAACCACTCTCTATGGGGAGTGAAGTAAAAGGATTCACCTAAGTCAATCAACCATGCCTCATGATCTACATGTGTACTTGAAGAAGCTAAGTACACATCCCCACCTTCATCTGAGGTGGTTTTCACCTCTGCAGAAGGAGCATCATCAGATCCCTTGCCTTTGTCAGGAGCTTTAGATTTACAGTCCCTTTTGTAGTGCCCTTCCTTTCTGCATTTCCAGCACACCACCTTTACAGGTTTTCTTGGAGATTTAGATCTCCCACTCGATGACTTATTTTTGTTTCTGTTATGGGACCATCCTCGTACAGCCAAGGCATCACCATTCTGGCTCTCCATATTTTTTCGTCTCATCTCCTCCATTAGCAAGGATGAGACTATTTCATCAAACTGCAAGGCAGTTGCATTGCTACCTATTGCAATAACCAGACTATCCCACGAATCTGGTAGAGAACACAACAAACTAATGCACTTATCTTCATCTAAAATTTTGATATCAACAGACGATAACTGACTTACCACAGTATTAAACACATTCAGATACTCTGTCATCGAGTCTCCATCTTTTATCCTCAGGTTATACAGCTTTTTCTGTAGGAACAGTTTATTCACTAGAGACTTAGATTGGTACAAACTCCCTAACTTTCCCACAAATCCTTCATCGTAGATTCCCCTGATACATTCATCAATACTGAATCTGAGACACACAATCATATTGTGCTCTTTGCCTTCCAATCCAAATTCTTCCATTCTTCATCTAACACTCCCATTGGTTTAGTACCCGAACCTACCACGATCCACTGATCTTTATCCATCAACAGAGCCTCTATATTGAGTTTCCACAACTCAAAACTCTGACCATTAAATTTCTCGATCTCTATATTTCCACTGCTCGCCATCTTCTTTCACCACCAGAATCGATCCCACAGATCTCCCACTGAACGGGTCTACCACAGGCACGAGCAAAACCCCTCAGAAACAAAGGCATCCCCTTCAAGCCAAAACAGCTATGATACCAAATGTAGGTTTTAACCCCATACAAAAATTACCTGTATACGAATTCTAAAACACAGAAAATAAACAATGTGAGAGCATAGCACATAAAACACATATACACAGAGATTTTCCCTAGATCCAAAAATCGGGACTACCAGCTTGATTTTTCATTATATTCCTCTCAATGTTACAATACATATTTATACATGTTGAAGCATCCAATACCATGGACCGAAAACCACCGCATCCAAAACCATGGACCAAAATCCATAGGTAGGTCTGCCCAACCTAATATAGGCTGTCGCCCCCCCTCCCCACCATGCAATCAGAGCAACGAAGGGGGGGCTCCGCCCCCCCTCTAACCCCCCGATTAACTACGTGGGCTAGTCGTGGAAATAATATAACACACCCCAACAAATAATGCATTCTTTGTTAAAATTGGATCCCGAGTAAAATAATTTATGGTCTTAAATTGGAAACTAGAAGCCTTCTTTTGGGTTAGCTTGAAGTATATTTTCCATTTCACATAGCCAAGCATGTTTAGGTAGCCCTTGTTGTTTACATTTTTTAATTTAGTCTTGCCCCCAAGAGGGATAAGGTTGAACTTGATAACTAAATCATATATACTACTCAAGAAACTCTCATGATTTGATTCGTAAAGAGATTGATGCCTTTTTACATTGGTAGATAGTAAACGAGCTACAATCTCAAGCACATGCTCAACTTTCATTATATATATATGGCTTTGTATTTCATGAACCTAGAGTGTCAATCTTCATAACCATGACCAAGTGATCCTAGTTAGGCTTTTGGAAAGTAGTATGATTAGATAATGAAATCTGGGTGAGGGGTGAAGGCACTACTCCATGTGCTTGAAAATATGACAAGTTTAATTTTTGGTTGTGTATTTGATTTCTAATGTACATATTTCATAGCTGCGTAAGGAAAATTTTAGGGGCTAATTTTGTATACTTCTTCCTAAAAAAATATTTGCCAACTTCCATTTTTTCTAAAAATACTTCGCCCAATTTTTATAGTATGAAATTATTTTACCTTAGAAATCTCCAAGATCTTATATAGACTAATATAATATAATCACAATTTTAGATATCTTACAAAAATATCATCAAACATTTTACAACTTTTCTATTATAGATTACTAAGATTTGCCAAGGTTTCTAAACTTTCAAATAGACATCCATCCTTAAAAATTTCCCTTAGGCACCTTAAAAATGTTTTGGGCTCCTTTGCAGTCCACCAAATTTGGACCGAAAGGCCTTGTAAGAACCAATTCTTAGTATGAAGATAAGTCCTCAATTTTTGGCCCTTATACCCAATCAAATTTTAGGTTTTTCCTCATAGACAATACAAGCTTACATACCCATGATTACCACCCCTTTGGGAATGAAACCTTGGTCAAGTTCAAGTGAGATTGGCAATGATGAAAATTATGTTGGGACAACTAATTAAATAACCAAGACCATTGATCTCAAAACCAACTTGAGAATCTTCGGGTTTTCCTTTGCTACAACTAGACAAACTAATATTTCAGGTCATGGATTGAAGCAAGCTATGTTGGAGAATGGATATGCTCCTTATGATATTTAAAAGGGGGCTATCCATACCAATATTCAAGGTTACATAATCTACCTTAAAATTCCTCACTTTTGCAGGGGTCAAATATTATCTATAAAAATAGTGATGAGGGAGGATGGGATTTATTACATTTAGAGTCCATTACCTACCCCCACACATGTACATATATTCTAGATAATGTGATAGTGGGTGTAAATAGAATTCCATCTTGAGTGAGTGTCATTAAACCTCTTTAGGAATTATATTAGGAATCACTTCTGAGTATGCCTTGTTGTGTGGTTCCCCTTTTTGGAATTTTGTATGAGCCATAAAATTATAAAATTAGAGTATATGTCTGGATGTTCAATAATTCGTTATAAATATGAATTAACCATTAACATAACGTGTATAAAGGCCTCATGTATATGCCCTGCATAGGGTTCAAAATTTAGTTCAAATAAAGACTTGTATGAAAACATTTCCCTTTGGCCTTAAGATCGGCTTGTAAATGCCCAATGCTTAAGCTTGGAATTGTGACATATGATATCCTCTTGTACTTATCCGATTTGGACCTTGAAATCCCTCCAATTATTGTAAATTCACTACTGAAAAGAACTTTGAAATGCTATGTCAAAATAACCATCGGGCCTAACTTCCTCTTAAATTGACTTGTAGACAATAAAATATTCTCCTCTAACTTGTAGACAATAAAATATTGTCCTCATCAAGTGATATATCATTGGAATTTGAAAATTTGTGAGTGATGAATATCTTCCTCATCAAGTGATACATTTTTGGACTTTGCAAATTTGCAAGCAGTGAAGATATTCCTCATCAAGTGATACATTGTTCAACTTTTCAAATTTGTCGCTGACATAGATTCTCTCGATCCAGTGATACGTTTCTTGGTATCATCCTTTTGCATCGAAAAGAAGAATTGTTCAAACCAATGATAAACCCTTAGTTGAGTGAATTGGTGTTGAGCCTTCAAAAATATCATGGGCCACGAGATGCCACGCCTAACAAAAAATCTGGATATGTAAACATTGTTTTGAGCTAGCCACAATATGTTCTTGAGCTAGTGATACATCACTTGGTTAAGAAGATCTTGAACCAACTATACATCAACAATTGAGATGATTAGAATCCAGTGATCACTTAAATAAAGATTTTATGCCAACAATACCTCACTTGGAAAGAATGATCTCAACGCAATATGACTTAGGCCATGAGAACAAAAGAATAGATGGGTTAATAAGTTAATAAAATCAATGGAAGTTATGTAATATTATACATCAAAGAGTATCACCAATTTCCAAGGTCATGGTAGGAAAGAGATATTCAACTATAGTAGATGAATATAAACGCTAAATAATTCTTTGAGTAGGAAAATTTTAGTGACCCCACCTTTTGAAAGTACTGAGAGGGGTTGGGTTGGTTATAGATGGTAGCTGAGCAAACTTTTAACATCTAGTTTTTATGGGTCAAAATTTAACTTAAAGGTTAAGGATGTTATTAATGTCTTGAGTTTCCCTACAATGAAAATTTACCTACTTGTTTCAACATTGAAAAGAAGATGTACGTAAATTGTCAGAGTGCTTGAAGAGCTACAACTAAAACATTTAGTGCCATTTGGAAGAAACTTCACACATGCAAAATGAAGAATCGACTGAGAGAAGGACCATAGAAAGTCCTTGAAAGTTGGTAAAAACAATGAAAATACTAAAGGCAAGGCTTTGGAGTTGTAGGGAAGATAACAAAAGGATCAGTACCCATTAAGAAAAGAAAATAAAACTAAATCATGTGTTGCTACAATGTTTGCCCAATATTCATAAACATTTGCAGCAAGGAGCAATTACTAGTAATGCAAAGAGAAACCACTCTAGGAAGGTGCATATCCCATTAAATATTTAGAAGCATGGGCCAACTACTAGAAATGCAGGGAAGAGTGCTTCCAAGAAAGGGCACTAAAGTACCAACATAGACACATCCAGTGAGGGTTATTTTACAAAATCCTATTGTGAAAGGATGGCTATTTCGAATGAGTTATCCAGTGAGGGTTCTTTTACAAAATCCTATTGTGAAAGGATGGCTACTTCGAATGAGTTATCCCTAATGGTTCAAATCCTACTTCCCATAAGAAGAGGAAGAAGAAATATTCCATAAATTCATTGTATGCAAAATTCAAGAAGGAAAAACCACCTGCTTTTGATGGTGAAATCAGGAAAGGTGAAGAAGTGAATGCATGGTTATTGGGACTAAAGAGGTACTTGCAAGTATATAACTATTTAAGAAACATGAAAGCCAATGTGGCTATATTCAACATTAATGGAAAGGTTTCCATGTGGTGGAAAGATCATAAATATGTGAAGGGAATCGACATAATAAATATTACTTAGAAATAGTTTAAGAAATATTTTAGGAAGAAATACTTATCACAAAGGTACTATGATGGTAAGATAAAGGAATTATATGAGCTAACACTAGGACAACTAACCATGGATGACTATGTTATTAATTTTCTAGAGCTATTGCACTATGTACCATAAGTTAGGGATGAGAAAGTCAATATGAGCTCAATAATATTGATGATACTATAAGAAAAGATAAGTATTATTGTCAGTAATCAAAGCATGTACTAGAATTCCATAAGACCTAGAAAAATAAAGATAAGACTAATCTAAGGAAGAAAGGGTTCAAGTCAAAACAAAAGAAGATTCAAGGAAAGAATGTCAAGTCAAGTCATCCTACCAAGAGTAGGCACCAACAAAATTATCCCACTCAAAGTGGAAAATAAGCCAATAGAAGCAGTTCGGGAAAGGACAAGAGATCAAAAGAAAGGACCACCCAAGCATTTGGGTTGCAAAGAAGAGCATCAACTCTAGGATTACCCCCACTGGTAGAATTAAAACAATATGGCTTTTCATATGCAAGAAGCTACTACCATCAACAATGTAACACAAGTAATACCTTGAATTCACATATCCATGAGAATTGACAAGTAGACCATCAAGAATTGTTGGTCAAAGTAGAAGGTATAATTTCTTAATGACCTATTTTTGTTTTAATTAACCCCAAAGCTAACCTTATTTATTTTGTGCCCCAAGTTATTGATTCTTGTGTTCTTTAGAAAAGTAACCACAAGAAGTCATGGTTGGTTTAACTAGCCATAGGGACAAAGAGAAAGTTGATAGAACAAAAAAAATCTTGCTCGTTTGAAATGAATGGGTTGTACATGTAGGAAAAATTGAAAATATTTCCCCTAGGGTTGTATTCATTGTGTATTGGTTAGCAACACACAAATTAAGCTAGACTACTACAATATAAGACTCTAAATTATGTGCATGAGGATGGACATCCCAAAATAATTAGAGGCATATCAAAGCTTGTGACCAAAAGGCAAGTGTCAGTGATGCAACTAAAGAAGTGCTACAAGAAGAGATGTTAATTGTATGCCATCCAGGTATTAGAATCAATAGGAAACAAGGAAACGAAGCTCAAAGACCACATAATATTGTAGAAGTATTAATATGTGTTTCTAGAATAGATATTGGGATTTCCTTCCTAAGTGATGCATTGACTTCTCAATAGAACTCACAGAATGAACAACGCTTGTATCTCAATTTCCTTATGGAGTGGTTACCCCTGATTTGGTGAATCTGAAGCTATAACTAAAGGAAATGTTGGAAAATATACATTATAGAAATTGTGTCTCCTTGGGGAGCATCGACCTTTTTTGTGAAGAAGAAAGACGATAGTCTTATATTCTGCATCAATTATTGACAGTTGAACACAGTAAATATCAAGAACAAATATCCATTGACATGGATCAATGAATTGTTCAACCAATTGGGAGGATCCACAATATTCTTTAACATAGATTTGAGGTTTGGTTATCACCAAGTCATAATAAATTTTATTGTTATCCATTAGGAAACATTTCAAGCCCAATATGGGTACTTTGAATTTGTGATGGTGACATTTGGGCTAACTAATGCCCCAACTACATCTACGTTCCTAGTGAACAATATTCTCAACAAGTATTAGGATAAATTTGTATGGGTCTTCATTAATGATATACTCATTTATTTGAAGACAAAATAGGGGTACAAGGAACACCTCAAGACATTTTAGCAAGTAATGAGGGAGCATTAATTGTATTCTAATTTCAAAAAGTGTGAATTCTATCAGAAACATATCCATTACCTAGGTCACACAATTTTCAAAAAATGGAATCATAATTGATCTGGATAAGATAAACCCCATCATGGATTTCCCTGCTCTAAGGAATGTATGTGACTTGATATCATTCATGGGACTGGCAAGACATTATCAAAGATTCATTAAAATATCCTCCAATATCGACCTTTTCATCACTTAACTGCAAAAGAAAGGAGTGAGGTTCATATTATTGAAGGAATGATAGGAAATTTGGTAGAAACTAAAGCATATTTTTGGAAATGCACCAGTATTGAAGATTGTAGATTCAGATAAAGTTTTCATAGTATGCATAGATGTGTGAAAGGAAGGAGTCAGTGGGTTTCTTATCCATGATGGGTATGTAATCAACTATGAATCTACAAAGCTCAGTGAACATGAATATCCTTATGTGACACAAGATTTGGAGCTTACAACTATAATTCAAGCCCTGAAGATGTGTTGACATTATATACTTGGACACAAATGTGTATTAATGATATGTCAAAATGGTTGGAAATATCTATTCAATCAACCTCATTTGCATGACAGGAAAGCTGGATGGTTAGCAATCATTAGTGAGTATGATTTTGAACCTGGCATATAAAAGGAAAATAAAATCAAGTGGTATATGCACTAAGAAAAACTATGCAACTAATTCACATGGTAGTAGATGACACCTATGAAATTGATTTGAAGGCTAAGATAAGGGATGCTCTACAAAGTGATGAACATTTGTGGTATGTCAAGTATTGCTTGCAACAAGGTACAAAAGGACATAATTACAAAGGATATTTGTTGACTAAGGATGGATTATCAATGTACTAGGACAGGTTTTATATATTAGACTCTGCAGAGCTGAAGGATCTCAGTGGTGAGAACCAGTATTGCATAAATAATGTTGCAACTTCTGGGGCTTCCTACTTTACTTTTATCAACCCGGTAGTTCATAACAAACTTGGAAGTGACGGTGTTGTATTCACAAGTACTAGTTCTTACTGTAGGTTGTCACTTAGTCAGCTGGCGCAAGGTCACTAGGAGCTTAAGCCAGCTTCTATGAGTTTCCAGAAGAAGCTTTTAACTGTGATGAAAGAAAGCTAACTCGACAAAGGCTATTCTATTTGCAGAAAGAGAAGGAAAACTAAAATGTAACGCAAACCCTAACAAACCCTAATTTACCTACTAACCCTACTTTTGCAGGAAAAGAGATGAAAACTGATGAAATGAGTACCATTGACTACTGAAAAGGTAAATTGCATTTATTCAAGCTACTTCTAAAAAGAAATGAGAAGAAAACATCTTTTTGTTCTTTTGAGTGTTTTTATGTGAAATTATTATGCTTGTGATTTATCTGGTTGTGATTGTGCAGAGGTTTGGTGGCGAAGGAAGATGGAGTTGGCTTTTATAGAAGGTGAGGAAGGTCTGGAGAGGTCCTAAGAAGCCCCTAGTACCCTTCTGAAGACTTCCATTGCAATCGGATTTCGAAAAACATCTTACAGGGAGTTCTACAGGAGGCTGTAGGGGATCTACAGGAGGATCTGCATGAGGAGGTCGAGAGCTATTTTTGGAGATTTGAAGGTGGAAAAATGATGGAAAAGGGAAACTAAAGGCTAGATGAAGGTGTTGAGGTGTCTAGAACCTGTCAAGGAAGATCAAGAAAGAACATGATGGTTGGATTTGTTCAAATGGCAAGAGGGCAGCTTATGGAAAAACGCAGAAATTAGGGCAGATTGGTGAAATATTGCGAATGACTGGGGAAATTTGTGAGAAGTGAGCTGGTGCTAGCTGCTTTATGGATGTATGGTGAGCTAAGGTGTCCTGCAAGAGATCTGCACATCTACTTATGAAAACTTATCAAAGAAAGGACTAACTCTACCATGAAAACGGAGCTTTTTCTAGCTTGACCTAATTTCCGACCTTCAAACAGAAAATGTTGAATAGTAACCTTTAAAAAAAAAAGCATGTAGAGAGATCTATTGTAAAAGCACAGGAAATGATCTAGGAAACTGAATCTGAACCAATATGTCAATATTTCCAAATCAAGTCATCACACGAGAAGTTGCATGGAAGAACAAAACTGTGTTTTTGGTGGCAGCAGTAGTGCCTTGACCTCAAATCATAGTCCCCGGAAGGGAGAAAGAAGATTAGGGCCTGCTGTTGGCCTTTTTGAATCTTATTCTGTCATTGTAGTAACCTACTTGAGCAACTGAAACAAAAAATAGCTATGCAAACCATCAAAAGCAACCTAATCTAACAAAGTAAAATGAATCTATGTAATAGAAATTAACTCATGAACTGAAGCAAGAAACCTATAAGTACAAAGCAAGAGGTGTTGGGCAGCTTGGGTTGGGCCGTAAACCAAGAGCTTCAGCCCTCTGAAAGAGATCAATGCTGGCTCAAAAATTGTTTCATCTTCATTATCAAAAACAATAGTCACATTACATAAATTGTTCTCAAAAAGGAACTCTAAAATAAGTTGAGCAAGTGCTGCACAAAAGTGCAAAAATTCTAGTAAGGACTGGCTAACCTACTAAGGCTCTAAGCCCCCTTATTTATACAAATGGAGTCCTCCAACAGTCCTCCTAAAATCAAGGAGCTCAGCTTCCCAGAACTAGAGATAAACAACAGTCCTTCTTGACTTGCTCAGCTACCCCTTTTGCTGCATCAATGTCAATTTGTGCTTCGAGTTGCTAATGGAGGATTTGAGGAAAGGGGTCATAAATGAAGGAGACACCCACGACAAATCCTCTTCCTTGTTTTCCTCGAGTATTTTTTGCCATTTGCTCATAAATCCCTTGACTTTGTCCAAAATTGACCAAAAAATCTGCATAAGGCACACATTAGACTACATGGCAAGATGACTAACCCAATTCACTCTATTAGCATAAATATATTCAAAAACATGCAATAAACTAATGAGAATGGTGGATTAATTCGAATTAAGAGGCAAAATGAGTGCATATAGTTACCCATTTCTGGGGCTCATCATCACCCCCCTATTGAATGGGTTGCTCATCCTCTGAGCAACTAGTCTAACTCTTCATCCTTGATGGCTCTGACAGATTCCCTGACATCCCATGCTTCTGATGTGATATCTTCCTTTTATCATGGAAACCTGCCTTTCTATCCACCTCTTCCCATTGTTTCTGTTCTTCCTCCTCTTTACTTCCAAATGGACTAAGGTCATCAGTGAGAGTTTTTATATCATCCTCTTTAGTCATGTTCTTGAAAATCTCCCAGGCTATGGGGACTGTGTAAGTGTGGAGAGCATCCTCCACCAGCAATTTAATTAGCCCATGGTGAGCCAATTGGTTTGGAACCCCTACCTGCAATTTGATGCTAGATTCTATCAAGGACTGGAGGACAAAATATGGAATACTGAGTTTTCTGGATGCAGGAAGGTCGTTGCCATATCTTAGTTCATGTAACAGTCTAAAATGATACCCATAGACTATGTTGTATCTTCCTTCATAGGAGATATATTTCATGATCTAATAGCTAACCTCACCCCATGGATAAGGTATACTTGTCCTCCTGATGCCGTTCTTATCCTCCACAGGATGTTCATTAGGCTGGAAAAAGGTCTTTTTGGCCACTTCACACAGTTGTTTTTCTTCTTTGCTCCAGGGTAGCCCAAGTGGGAGACCGGTGACCCTACTAATAAATTTCGGTGTGAGTTCTATGGTTAGACCCCTGAAACTGACAGTGGCATGGGTTTTTGAGTGAGGTTTTAAAGACAATAAAAATTCCTCTGTGACTTCCTCATCATACCCATGAAATTTTTCAAAGAAAGGCATCTAATTTTCCCTAGTAAAGAGGGCTACCACTTCTGGATGTTCATGCAGCTTAGTTGAATTCAGAGGCTCCTTCCTCATAAAACCCCTTATCATGATGTTCAGAGACTGCTAGAATATCTCAAGTGAGGAGGGAGGCAATAAATTTCAAACCCGAAAACAGAGGAACCGTTGAGGTTTTCTTTCTGGAACCAGAGAGAGAGTTTTCATGTTCTTCCTTATTAACAAAAACCAATTGCAACTTTCCTTCCCTTTAAACTATGTTCTTAAACTTAATTTACTTCTCAGTTTGTTTGAGGGAAACAATATCTTAAAAAACAGAGATTTTACAGGACAATGTTTTTTTTCACAAAATAAACAAACTACCCAATGCGAGTTCACTTTTTTTTTTTTTTTACAGGTTAATTCTCTAGAGTTGCATCATCTCTTTACAGAGGAGAATACCATGGGGGAGAGAGAGACATTATTTCAGTGTAAAGAGTAAATGGAGAACTGTAAATATTTAAAAAAAAACAAAGGTAGACTATGTTCTCACTTTTCCCTTCTTTTCAACTTAATACTCCACTTCGAATCCCACCACCTTTTGTATATATATGGAAATGCAGAGTGGGCTTTACTGAGCCTACCTTTTTTATCCCCACTTTGTCCTAAAATCCTAAATTTTCCTCTGTGATGATGGTCATTGGCCCTCCTGTACAAAGGCTCCTGTAGGACTGTGTTTCCGCTCCTATAGAGTCTGATAATTCTCCTGTAGAGCCCGATAAGCAGAAGGGTTCTGAAATTGACAGAGAGCGACTGTTTCGATTCTCTGGAGGTGGTAGGTAGCTTGCTACAGCTGAGTGCTCATCGATACAAATGAAAACAAAGGTGGTGGAGGCAGTCGACTGTAGCGTACTTAAGCTTATGGGAGTGTTCTGCAGTGACGAGGTGAGGTGGCAGGAAGGGTACATTACCCTCATCTAGACCATTGGGCCCTACTTCAGTGTCATGATGAAACCTTTATGCCACCTACCGTAATTATTTCAATCATTCCCGTTGATGCCGCCACTACCTGTTTTGAGATTTTCTCGAGCGGACTGATCACACATGTTGATTTCACCCACTGAGCATTGTTTGAACTGGACGAGGCGTGCTATTTGAACTAGATGAGGGTGCTGTTTGAATTGGACGAGGATGGCCAGTTAGCTGGCCACCGATCTCGTTTAATCGCAACCATCTCACTTGTCCATGCAGTTTTTAAATTATACTCATACAACAGAGGAACGGGTTTAATCACTTACCTGTTAATCGCTACCATGTTGTTGCATGCTCAGACTTTGGCGTTCAATTCATGGATTGTTGTTGTTGGCGCCCGTGGCTTTTGAATTGGTGGATTGGCTACCTCGTACTGGTGATCTTCAATCAGGACCGGTTTCTTGCGTGTTTTATCATCTATGGCTGCACTGACCCTGCCTCTGGAGCTCGATTTTTAAGGGGATCAACTGCTGCAGAAATCCTGTAACTGCTTCTCCCTCTAAAATTTTTGGTTGAGGCTTGAGCAGGGACTGGAGAGGTAGTTGAGGAAGGTTCTATCGGTCAAGGAAAAGTAGTTGGTATGCACTAGGTAGAGATAAGTTAAGAGTGTTGCTTGTTTATTCTGCATTTTTTTAAAAACAAAAGAAACAAGATTTCTGTGTTTTCTGTGCAGGGAAGAAAGAAGCGAGTGGAAATGCAATGGTGCAGGTATGGAATGGAGAGTTAGGAGGATGAATGGTGGCAGGGGGTCCATAGGTCTTCTGGACAAGTTTCTAGCCCTTTTATTCCTTTTCTTGACTTGATTTTGAGCTTTCTACGGTTTCTACAGGAGCCTCCTGTAGAATGCACAGAGCCTCATGTAGGATGCATAATTTCCAGAACAGGTGAGACCAGGGACTAGGAAAAAGACAATAGCGATGGAGAAATGGTCTATCATAGGTGTATTTGGCTCAGCCATGTCCCTTTTTCTTCTGTGGCCCTCCTACAATCTGCAATGCATTCAAAAGAAGTTAATTTTTTGTTCCTGTTGTTAGCGCTTGGAATTCACCTAGGCTGAGATAGACAAACTCTCAAGGCTACATCAAACCATTTCACCTCGTAGCTAGCCCTACGAGGTATGAGAAGGCTCTCTCGGGTCAGATTCAGTAGATCTTTCAATATGATAAGCTGGCCAATTAGGATCAAAGATATTAGGCTAGTAAATTGATAAGGGGGGTTGATTTAAAGATTTTTGGGTTTTTGGTGGCAATTGGAGGGA